>ML784223.1:687474-697609 GCA_009831015.1 Picea engelmannii | reverse complement strand
TAACTTTTGCATACGATCTCCGTTTTAGGCGTATGATAGCTCGTTGGAAATATCTATCCAAGACCTACAATGCTCGAGACACAATAGCATAGTTAGATGGTATTTTTTGACAACAACATACCCAAAAAACATCGTTTAGGGCCTCAAAATGGCCTCGGAAGTTCAGGACCCGAAAAAAACTGCTAAAAATAGTAAACTGTGCGAAAACTGAAAAACTGAAAGAAGAAATGGTGGGGGTCCAAGTGGAATAGGTGGGTGGTCACCAATATTCACCTGGATCAATCCTGTTCCTTCTATCAGAAGGAAACTTGGGTCAACCCGGGTCTGTAGGACTCTGTGGTACTTAAGTCTGACAACCTCCTGTCTCCTCAGTCAGATGATGCTTCCATTCATGGGGGTGGTTGAGTATTCAACCACAAGTCCTTCCTTCATTAACTGATTCCTCTCCTTGGGATCCAGAGGGGGTTCATTATTCCCAACAAGGGGAAGTTCAAGGTCATTTGACATAAGGAACCCTCTCTTATAGTTTTCCCATTTTTTCCTCTAGTGATATCATGGCCAATACTTCAAGGCTTCACCCGTGCAATCAATTATTGGCATTTCAAACAATAATACATTTACATTGTTCACATGCCATAGCATGGTAATCATAATTAATGATTAATTACAAGCTGGGGGAAACATGGGTGTTACATATTCTTAACCATATTGCTTCACAAGTTGTTGTTGATGTGGCTTTAGACTCTGCTTCTGCTATGGAGAGAGAAACTATATGTTTCTTTTTAATACTCCAAGCCACTGCTACCGAACCCATGCTAAATGAATACTTTGAAGTCTATTTCCTGTCATCGATGCAACATCCTCGATCTAAATCTGTATAACCAATCAACCTGAAATATTCTGTAGATATGTATACTAAACCATATCCAACTATTCCATGAATATATCTAAAAACTCTTAACTATTTTCCAATGCAATTCTTTGGGGTTTGACATGAATTTAGATACCACACTGACTGCAAAAGATATATTTAGTCAAGTTGTAGTTAAGTAGAGCAATATTCCAACCAATTTATGATACATAGTAACATCAATTGAATTGGAGTCATCATGTCTGTATAATTTCAATCCGACTTCCAAAGGAGTTGTTGCTAGCTTGCAACTTAACATTCTGAACTTCTTTAGAATATCCCAAGTATACTTGTCTTGTGACATGAAAATACTATCTTTCTTTTTCCAAACTTCAATACCCAAGAAATAATGCAACTCCCCAAGATCTATCATCTCAAACTCAACAATCATATGTGACTTAAACTTTTGAAATAGTTCAACATTGTTTCTTGTGTAGAGCAAATCATCAACATATAATGCAACTATTAAAATGTCCTATCCTAAATGAAAGATATAAAGATTGGGATCATATAAACTTTTAACTAAGCCACAATCCTGAAACTATTTATCAATTTTGGAATACCATGCTCTTGGTGCTTGTTTGAGACCATACAAGGCCTTCTTCAACTTGTAAACCCAATCTTCTTTACCTAGAACTTCAAAACCTTCTGGTTGCTCTACATAAATTTCTTCACCCTCATAACCATTCAAGAAAGTTGATTAACATCCATCTAAAAAATTGTCCTTATATTGTGCAACCAACACAAGTACCATCCTTATTGTGTCCAATTTTTCCATTGGAGAAAATGTTTGTGTATACTCAATTCCTTCCCTCTGTGCATAACCTTTTGCAACTAAACGAGTTTTATACTTATTAGTTGTGCCATCTGATTTATATTTAGTTTTACAAACCCGTTTAGTACCAATTACATATTTTCCTTTTGGTAAATTGACCAAGTCCCATGTATCATTTCTCACCAAGGCATTCAATTCTGCTTCCATAGCTTCATTCCATTCTTTATTTCTTGATGCTTTTGCATAATTCTGTGGTTCATCCATCTTCATTACTTGTGTCATAAGAGAAAAATTCACAAGACATCTTTAGGATCTAGTAAGTCTTATTTCAAAAATTATATCCAACATATTGCTTTCTGAATGACCCCTTTCAAGCCACTTAGGATTCTTCTTAACTTCACCTTCCTTTGCTGACTTATAATTTCTTTTATCACCAATATCCACTTCATCTTTTCTTAATTCAATGTGTACATTTTCTAGCTAATAAATTCCCTATCCATTAAACACAACATCTCTGTTGTATAACTTTCTTTGTTTGAGGATAAAATAACATGTAACTTCTCGTCTCAATACTATATCCAATAAAAATGCACTTCACACTTTTATCATCCAATTTTCTCCTATTTTCCTTAGGAACATGTGCATATGAAGTACAACAAAAAACTTTCATATGTGCAACACTTGGTTTGTATCCTGACTAGGATTATTCTAGAGTCAAATTCAATATCGCTCTCGTAGGATGTCTATTGAGAGTCTAAATTGTTGTGTGCACTACTTCTGCCCAAAGTTCATTTCCAAGAGACTTAGTTTTCATCATGCTCCGAGCCATTTCAACTATGGTCTTGTTTTTCCATTCTGCAACTCTATTTTGTTGAGGAGAGTAGGAATCGGTAAACTCTCACTTTATTCCATTCTTCCTGCAATAATTCAAAAATTCATTTGACTTGTATTCTCCCCCATTATCAGCTCTTAGGGTGAGAAATTTCAAACCACTTTGTTTTTCAACTAATGCTTTAAACTCAAGAAAATGAGTAAACACTTTAGACTTTTTGTGCAAAAAATACACCCACGTTTTCCTGGAATAATCATCAATGAATGTGAGAAAATAATGTGCCTTTGTAAAAGACACAGTCTCCATTGGACCACACAAATTTGAATGTACTAGTCCAAGACATTCTCTAGCTTTCCATGTCCTATTCAAGAAACTTTCATTGTGTTGTTTCCAAAAAATGCACCCTTCACATACTTCATCATCCATATTGATATAAGGAACACCATTCAACATGTTATGCTTCCTTAACAACAACAAACTCTAAAAATTCAAATGTCCCATCCTTAAATTCCAAAGCATGCTATTCATTCCTTCTGTAACATTCAAACTGTGTGAGTTATTTGAATCAAAAGAAAGCTTGAAGATTTTTTCTTCAGTCATTTCTCCTCTTGCTACTACTGCGTTTTTATCCAACTTATCCATGATTAAGCACTCTTTATTATTAAACACTAACTTGTAGTTTTGTACATCATCTGTCCTACAAAAAGTAGGTTCTTCTTCAATGCTAGTGTCAACAAAGTGTCCTCAATAAACTTCTTCTTTCCATGCAATGCTGGAATTGCAACTGTTCCTTTCCCTTTAACTTCAAAAACTCTATCATCACCAAATATAACTTTACGAGAATAATTGTCATTTATTCTAGTAAACAACTCCTCTTAAGATGTCATATGAGTTGAACATTCCAAATCAATACACCACGATTCACTTTCTTCATTATGTGCCATAAAACTTCATATGGATAACTTCTCATTCCTAGTTTCTTGAACAAACGTATTGACACCTTTATGTTCCATATCTCACAATTTTTCATAACAATCTTTTTCAAGATGAACAAATTTATTAAAATAGTAGCACTACAATCCTTGTCTTTCTCGAGATCCATCTATGCCTCTTCCTCTTCAACGTGATCCTTCTCTGCTTATTCCTCTCAACTGACTTGGACTTCTTCTTCTTCCTCTTGAGGTGGATGCATTTTCTTGATAATTCTGTGACTGTTGTGGATGCCTATTATGATTATGATTATGATATTGACCCTTGATTCTTTCTCTTCCTCTATGCCATCTTGAAAAAACATGTTTTGTTTCCTCAGTTGGATTACTTTCTTCAATAGTTAGCAAAAAGCCACTCAATTCACCAATTTTCATCGTGTTTAAATCTTTGCAGACTATAATACTAGTGGTGAGCATCTAAAATTTGGGAAAAACATTTTTTAAAATTTTCTCAAGAAGCCTTCTCTCTGGAATATCTTCACCTAATGACCTCATCTGATTAACAATATCATGCATTTTTGTGATGTAATCATGAATGGATTCATTACATTGCATATTTTCCTTTTCAAAATTCCACCTTATTGTTTGTAATTTAGCTATAGCCACACCTTCATATGCGTTCTTTAAGATATCCCATGCTTGCTTGGATGATTCTACAACATTGATTCTCGAAAATATAGATTCTTCAACTATGTTCCCTATAAGAGAAAGTGCTTCATTATCCTTCTTTATAAGTTTTTTTAGAGATTTCTTGTCATCGATACTCGATGCTTTGAATTCATCATAAGAAGGCATAACATATCCATCAATTACAAGTTCCCATAAATCTTTAGTGATAAATATGGGTTGCATACGTTTGCTCCAATAAAAATAATTATTGCTTGTGAGTTTTGAAATCACAATATTTCTTTTCGCCATTGGAAATGAGCAAGAAAGGATACCAAATCAACACATGTTGTCCCACTTCAACCCGTGGCGAAAAAAATTGTCCCAAAAAATAAGACTCAACCGCCACCAAATAAATCTTTTCTTATTAAATTTAAAAATACAAAGATGTGCCACAATACAATTACAATAAGGAATAAATCCTTTTACAAACTTTGAAATTCTCCACTGAAAATTTATTTTAATAAAAAGTGAAATTTATTATAACCCTTTTACACTCTTCTCTTTCTTTTACAATGGTTTCAAAGATTTTTAAACTTGGATTAATAACTATTCCACCCATACAACTTTGATTAATAATTGTTCCACCATACATCTTTCCTTTATTTCTTAATATATGTAAACATAAAAGGAAAAGACGTATACAAAAGAATAAATGGAGGATGGTATGATCGACGACCAATCCACAAAATGAAAATATGTAACCATTCAATTAAAAACAAATTATTACCTTTCTTCTCGTCCGCTCTCCGTGAATCTCATGCACTTAAATTATCAAACAACTTGCTCCAAATCGTCCACATAGTCATTTCTAACTGAAAAAAATTTCTAACTTCAAAAACTTAAAAATTACTTAAATTTTTTTACTTTACCACCGAAAGTCGTAAGTCCGATGCTTTTTAGTTATTAGGGGAGTGTATGCACTTTTGTTTGATTAGAAACTGGAAATCATCCTCTGAAAAGCTTCATGGAGTTAACCTTGGTTTTGGTTGGAGTTGAAAATTAAATTCTAACTCCGCCAAAATTCAAAATGTAACTTCACCAAAATTATAGATTAGACCCTGCTGAAAGTCAGGAGTGCGTTCTGCTGAAACGAAAAGCGAAAAATAAGCTCCACTAATCAGAGAAGAAAAATAATTTGATTAGTTTTCTTCTCTGATTAGTGGAGCTCCACTGATTTGACAAAAAAAAAAGAAATATTCTTATGTTTTCAAACATAAGAATATCTCATTTTCACATCATAACCTGCCAAAACCCCTCTACTTCCATGTTCTAAAACTATAGAATCTAATATAAAACATACTAAGGGTAAAAACAAGATTGTTATTAATGATAAAGGAAGGTGCATTTCTTCCTTTCATCCTTTTGAGTTACATAAATATTATATAATTCATCAACTAGAGAAATACACGATAACTAGTTTTGTAGAGCAATTCCACCAAGATAATGATATCAAGAAAATCTTGGTAGGATGTTAGTGGGTAGACGATAAGATATTATTTGCAAAAAGTGATGGGTATATATAACTACTATTTTTAAGCAATGGATTTAATGCATAGGTTGTATGGTGAACCCAATTTCATTTTTTTCAAAGATGCTTAGATATTAGTTGTATATATTGTTATTACAATTGGCCCGATTTTCAATCGGGAAGCCATTTTTCCTATTATGCTCTGAAGAGATCCATTCAAAAAGAAAAGAATCTAGCTATTGAAATTCTCCTAACATTTTATATGGCTTCATACTTCTTAGACATTATTTTTGCAAGTAATTCCTTTCTAGGTTTAAATTAGAGTTGGAACATAGTTGGTAGCCTAATCCATGTGTATTGTCAAATATTGTGGGGGAAAAAAAAAAAACTATGCACAATTATGTGATTTATCTCTAGCTTCTTTATACAAAATAATTTTTTGCAAAGAATGTCTAAGACAGAAGAAGCAATGATGTTGCTAAGGAGCATGGGCAATTGGTATTTAAAATAAGATCGCACTTATTTGAGAATTTATGGGGTTACTACTTCCCCTCATTTATGGCCCAAGTATGTGCCAAACAAACCAGTTCTTGGATAAATAATATATCAACCTATTCTTTAGGGCTTGATGCTTCTTTGGAAAGGGATTCAAAAAAGAGAATCTCCATTCCCTATAATATGTACTTTGGTCACTATGGGCTTAGTAATTGTAAAAGATCCAGGTAGGAGGGTAATGATATTCTTGAATATAGATGTCCTTGGGGACAATTCAGGAGACGTGACCCTGAAGGGCTTATCTTAAACCATGGTATTTATGTTTACATCTCTTGTCCATATGATCATGAGCATTGGGATCATGAGCTACCCTATGAATATGCAATCTCATGGGAGGAGGTACTATAAATATTGAAGCCAAAATATCCAACTATTTCATTGAGCACAAACTTAGATGAACAAATGGAAAGGATTAAAGAAAAATTCTTTGAAATTGAGCAGTTAAGAAAGAAACACAAAAATAAAGATTGGAAGAGGAACAAATAATAAAAGAAGGAAAAAAAAGGCAAAACATGAAAGAGAGGAAAAAGAAAAGTAGGAAACGATTGAGATGGAGAAGAAACTTGAAGAAGAAAGAGTAGAACAAGAAAGAAAAAAAAAAGAAAAAAAAAAGGAAGAGGCTGCTAAAAATAAGGAATTTAGACAAGAAGAACAAGGTACTAAGGAACCTACATAGAAACCTATGCAACATGAGTCCCAAAGTGGTAAACCTATTGTTGACAATTTCATTGATTTCACTATGGAAGACCTAGTAAATGCAAATACATTGCAATGGAGTAGGTAGCTACCCACAGTAGTTTAGAAAATATTATGTCTTGGGGAGAGTAGAAAATACCAGACCCAGTTGATGTGGAACTAATTACTTAAAATAAGAGAAAGAAAACCATTGTAAAACAAACTCAAAGGAAGAGAAGGATTGACCTAGACAACACAATTATGTGTACCACTGAATAGAAAGTATTAGACACAAAAAGAGCCAAGATAAAAAAAACTACTCTCAGTCGGATTGGCTATTACACATGCCACTTTAGACAAATCTCAATTAGAGGCAACAAATGTAGAAAATCTCGAGAAAAAAATTGTAGTACTTGAAAATCAGGTAAAATACTATAAGTATGCAGAGGCCCTGATTCTAGTCTTTATTGAGCATGTGTTAGAGAAAGATAAAGCTAATGTACATGTAAAAATGATTTTTTTGCAAAATCCTTTCAATTGCAGGAGCTCAATTTACAATTATATATTTTTTTATAAAGAAAATTTGATGTGGAAGGAGAATCAAGGAAAAACTCAAAACCAACTTAAGTTCATTAAGAAAATCCAGAAACATAGAGGAGATGAACTCCACAATCTAAGGATTTTGGACAGAGATGAGATTATATGAAATTGAGTAGGACTTGAGTTATTGGAGCAAAATTTTCCATGAAGCACAAAGACAAGTTGAAGATGAGTGGATGGCATGTATTAAAATCTGGGATTTCATTAAAAATATTACCACTCAATATCAACTTTCCTTGCTTGGTCCACCTGAAAAAAATCATCCAATAAACCAAGTTTTACATAAGTTTAAGGATATGGTGAATATGCACTAGTCTAAGTTGCAAAGTATATAAAATGCTGAAAAGGAACATCTACAAAAAAATTCTTCCAATGTAGATTAATTTCCCATGTTTGTGAGGATCTGACCTCTATTTCATGCACTAGTAAGTGGTCATGCCATTATGCATTTCAATGTTATATTTGGTGAGTGAGTAAATGTTAAGTTGCATTATGCTACTAGTAAATGAATGTTAAATTGCAAGGTGAATCTATGAAGGTGTTTCCCATTCTCTATTGATGTGCACATAAAGGTGTATAAAATGTGATTCAAAACTCATATACACCTTGAGACTCTTATTGTGCAATAAAAAGACAATTTGTAGTCAATTGTGTTAGATTTGTAATGATATTTTATTAAAAAAAAATTAATGTCATTTAATGTGTCAAAATTTCTTCTAGTTATGTGATTGTCCATACAATTTCAAAAAAATTAACAAGCAACTTTTTTTCATGACAACTATTTCAATATTAGGTATATCATTTTCAAAGATGATATACAAAAGAACTACATAGAATGTAGTT
Source organism: Picea engelmannii (assembly GCA_009831015.1). Lineage (NCBI taxonomy): Eukaryota > Viridiplantae > Streptophyta > Pinopsida > Pinales > Pinaceae > Picea > Picea engelmannii. The sequence goes on along the minus strand of ML784223.1, from coordinate 689,293 downwards.
TATTTGAGATATTTTGAATTCTTATTATTTTAAATTCTATTTTCTATTTTTTTAAAGTTGACTTATTTATATTTAAATCAATTTTATACACCTTTGTGTGCACAATTTTTTTTTTCTTGTTGACATTAAAAAAAAAAAACCCTTTCAAAGATTAAATGTCCATGAACATCCAATAATTTTTCTAATTTTTTGGTTTCGTAATTTTTAAGATTATATTGTTTCTTTTGGTGCCTTAACTATTGGGGGGCAGGGAGGAATTATGTATAAGTTTTAGAACAAAATAGTTGTAAAATATAATATTGAATAAAAAATGGGAAAATTATATGCCATTGGATAGAGGATTCAATGATGAATCCATTGGCATCAAGTACACCACCTACCATGAAAGAGATCAAGGGATTTCACCTACTAGAAGTTGCAACTCCGCGAAAACCTACAATAATGGGGAAGGCTTGTGGACTTTTAAACCCTTAATCAAGTGTTAATATTTCCTTGACCGAGGGCTTACACATGTGTTTTATATACTCTCGATCAAGGTCCTATGTTGACTTAAGCCCTCAATTGGAGTTTTACTCCCTAGATAGAGATCTGAAAAACTCGATCAAGGGCTTAAAACCTCAATCAAGGATTGTAAGGACATCCTACCAAAAAGTGGGACATGAATTCACAAATTCACCCTACAATTAAATGTTTTACAAGGTTTCCCTCCTTACCAATGTGATCTTCCTTGCATGTTGTCTACAATTATTGTCTCTATAATCAAGGAAGGAGTCAACTTATATACGAACAAATATATTATGAGTGATTTGATAGTTTGTGGATAAAATGCCTATGTTGATAAAGGTATTCTTCATACATTATCATACGGTTCCCATTTTTTTTATAGATATCCTAAAATATTGAAATCAATAAGACGAAAATTGTTAATTTACAAATATAAAATTATAGAAATGGGCGTATTAGGATTCACTTTCCTATTAAGATTGAGGAAGGGGAAGGCTAGTTTCTCTTTCCCTAAATATTTCATTGTGTAGACTAGAGATATTTTTTTATATACCAACAACTATTAGTACACATATATTTTTAAACAGGGCACAAATCAACAGTCAAAACCAACAATATTTTTTCAACATTTACATACTTTGAATTCTAGCATTCTTTTATTAAATACCATTGTTCTTGCTACCTACACAAACAATGTTGTCAACTCCTCCTCCTATGCCCTACTATCCATAGAACAAAGGTTTTGGTATGTGTGGTGTTCTCACCATCTCTTAAGGTTAAGTGCTTATGCCTTGGAGGTTTTTTATTTCCATTACACTGCCTTTAAAAATATGTCATATCTATCCAAATCTCACTTGCATACACAGACTTCCATTTTCCCTCCTTTACATATTATTCATACACTAACTTTGATTTTCCCTCTACATATTATTCTTCTATATTTAAAAATGTTTTCTCTTGTGCTTATCATCCACTTTACACTTGATTATGTCACATACATAGTGCTTTCATTAAACACTTTTGCATTTGCGCAAGGCTATGGTATTTTAGTCAATGCTTTGATGGTTTCCATTGTCTAAAAAAAATTCCTCTCCCAAAAAACATGTGTTGAGAAGAGAAAGAAAAATCATTTGGAAATATAGTGAACAACTCATGATAGAAAACATGCTACTTACTAGTGTTTATGTTTTTATTTTGTAGGGATGAACATTTTCCACAAAAATGAATAGTCATGATTCTAGGGAGGATTGTAATTTCCCTCATGGCTCCTGATTTCAGAGTACTCTGCTTCATGAATTCGACAAGAACTGGTCTT
>ML784223.1:657293-687424 GCA_009831015.1 Picea engelmannii | reverse complement strand
AAGACCAGTTCTTGTCGAATTCATGAAGCAGAGTACTCTGAAATCAGGAGCCATGAGGGAAATTACAATCCTCCCTAGAATCATGACTATTCATTTTTGTGGAAAATGTTCATCCCTACAAAATAAAAACATAAACACTAGTATAATTTGGTCTTTGACCTTAGAATATTATCATATTCAGAGTTTTTACCCTGGCTTGAGGCTGTGGAATTCAAAAATATTACAAAATAGGGTTGGGTTTGTTTCCTCTTCCTAGGGCCCTTTGACATATTATCTAGAAAAAACAACTATAATGAAAGAACCAATAAAGAGAGGAACCAAAATTCCATGCTTTTTAAACATTATCATCTTCAATTTTGTTCGATTAGAGTAGATCAACTCCAAGAAGTTGGTATTCCTTGTCTTCAATTGTCTCATTTGCATGATATTTGGCTAAGTGTTGGGCTACATAAAGGAGAGAGTGGTAATTGGTATTTGACTTCTTAAGCTTATATCACATTTCCTACAAAACCTGGGTATGGTTGATGAGACAAAGAATTGCAACAATATTGTTGAACTCCTCAACTTGATTTTAACTCATCAATCCAAGGATGTGCTTCTTTGATGATGTATTATGCACTATATGTGCAACTAAAACAACACAATCTGACTTATAAACTTGATGAATCATGTGTAACCTAAGGTTGGCTTGAATGTTTTGTTGTCATTTCTCTTTAAGTAGTTTGTTCATGACATTCACTCCCTCTACTTATGAAAAGTAGGAGAGGTTAGAGGGTCACTTAGTTGGATGCTAGAGGGATGGTTTAATTGAGGTCATGGTAGTTGATAATGTCACGTGTCATAATATTAACAACCTCTTCATCATCATGTACCTAGGTCAACTATGAGACCCTATTCAAAATTTCCTACCTACACTATCCAAAAACTAACAATGAAGTGATTATGAAACTAAAGAATGTATAATTTAATCCAACAATAAAAAATATGATCAATATCAACCTCTTATCTCTTATCCGTTCACTTTCAAAGGATAGTGATCTACACTCCTGTATCCCAAGTCAAGAGCATCAAGATTAGGAGATAATGGAAGTCGTTATCACTGTTCTTTGTGAGGAGGAAGACAACATAGATAAGATCACTCAATCTACTAAGAATAGTAGCTAGTGATTATTTAATATTCAATGAGATTAACCAAGATTTTGAACACCATAAATTAAAGAGATGAAAATGCAATAGACAAGAAGTAAAATTGAAAAAATGAAATGGGTTGAAATGAAATGACATAAAGCAAATAAAATTGTTGTAATAACTTGCATGAAACTACCACAAGAAATTGTAAGATATTGTAGAAATGAGAATATAACAACAAAGAAGGTTCCTTGCACAACGTTTAGTGGGACCTACTCAAGATCTATACATGAACCCTTACTAAAAACATTAAGTTCTTAAGATATAAAAACAGAGTTTCCTCATTCAAAAATTAACTTCACGACAATAGAGTATACCTTAACAATTTGAATGCGCTATCACTTATGAAATTATTATGCCAAAAGAAAAAAAAATGATTAGCTCCTATTTTACTAAAAATAACAACTTATCCCTTCAATCAATCATTGATTGAAGAACACTTGTCTCTAGGATCCCTTGAATATCAAATCCTTGTTTCAAGGGCCAAATTTCCCTCCTTAATTCAAATTCCCTCAATTAACAAATCAAATTAGGATCCTTCTAATTGAGTGACTTGAGTACTCTAAATGCTTGGCTCTTTTGAAGGTTGGAGAGGGTGCATGATCCCCCTTTTCCCTCATGTGTAATTTGATGGAGATCGCCCTTAAGATTTGAACTACTTGTACAAATTATTAACACACCTCAAGATTTCAATATGCATAACCGTTGAGATCAATTCCTGCTTCCGGAATTTCCCTCCTCTTCTCTATTTTCCCAACTCCTTTTGTCCATTTCTTTTCCCTCTTCTATACTTACCCTAATTCCCCCCTTTTTTTTACCTTCTATTCTCCCTTTCTAGTTCTTAAACTTTGTCATTTTTCCAAAACGACGGGTTCGTGGGTTGGAAGAGTCACAAATCTTCATCTCCATCCACACTCTCACATCATGAGTCCGATCGACTGCAACATTATTCTATACTTAGTCATTTTTGCAGTCGCAGGTTCCTAGGTTAGTGGGTTTCAAGATTTCATATCCCTTGTTCTGTGAACTACATTTTGTACCTAAACGATCCGCGATCTACATTTTGACCATTTGATTCCCCGAGCTCGTAAGTATCTTATCCCTCCTATGTTCAGTCCGACCGACCACATTACAACACTTAGCCAATTCTTAACCTTTTGCAACGACGGGTTCATGGGTTCCCAAGTTGGAGGGTTCACAAAAGTCCCAAATGCTATTTGCTTTCGTCCGTCCCCGCCACCTTTGCACTATTCCCAAGATGCATTTAGTATGGTTTAATGATAATAACTCATCATGCAGGTCTCGTAAATATTGTCATTAATAGGCGAAGGGCTCGAGCAATTTCTTTATTAAACCACATTAAAGCATGACTTGCAGAAGATTATATATTATCTCTCAAGTGCTCATTTCAAATATTATCTAGATCAAAATAATGCTCTCATCAACTTATGGAAGAAACAACTCGATAACAATTTTGTGGAGATACTTTTAAAATTTTTGGATGAGAGGACCAAAACTTTTAGTGGCCTAGAGAATACTCTTATTATTCATCCCCTTCTGCTCAGAAGGAAGTAATTTGGACATCTGGAATTGCTCGTACATGTTGTGTTCCTGAAGTTGTTGATTGCAAGGAATTGGTTTCCTGGTGCGTCGAGAAGTATATACCAAGCCAATGAATGATTCAACTCCAAGACCATTCTCCTATCTCTATCTCACGTCAAGTGTTCCGTAAAATGCTGAAACTCCCAGAGCCAACACTCACCTTTAAAGGTGAAGATTACAGGGACTTCTTGAAAAAACATGACAATGGCCTCGATATCCTACCTGAATTCTTGGAGAATCCCACGACCATCCCTGGAGATATTACTAGATTGCAGATCAACTTGTTCAAAAACCATTTTCGGGAAATTTCCTAGTTATTCACCAGAGTTACAGGCCAAGAAAATACAACCAACATTTCCCGTATGATTCTTTACATCTTGTATTTTACTGTCAAGGAGCAGTCCATTTTCGATTGGGGGAATTTGATTTCCATTGAAATGTCTTCCCAATTGTCTCAATATAGAAAGGACAAGAAATTCTTTATGTCTTCTTATTTGGTTTTTGCGATAGCGCATTGCTGTCAATTTTCTAAATTGTCTATATGCAAAAAGGTGAATTGTGAATTTGACCTTGTAACCTTTTGGTACCAAGCATTATGGAGGCACAAAGCTTCCCTGCATTTTTATGAATTTTTCAACGACTTTGCCTTGGTTCTCAAAGAGTTTTTGTTTGGAAGAGATACCCCAAGAATATCTGCTCAAGCTAGTAAATTCTTGAATAGAAAGGAGACTTTGGAGCAAATGAAGAATTACAATGTCATCGAGATTTTCGGTTCTAAGTAAAATCCTTCCTTTATACCATGCCATATATTCAACATAATGTTTGTTACAAAATTTGCAAGGAAATATAACTTTTGGCTGCACTTTTTTCATGAAAAACGAAAAAAAACAATTCATTCCTTTGCCTTGGAAAGTTGGGGATTTTGTATTCAGAAGTATGAACAAAATTGATGAATTTGCAAACTAATTCCACAACTTGAATCTCAAGTATGATGAAAAGATCAAAGGGTTTGACACTAACAAAATATTTGTGGAACATATATTAACATTGGGTTTTAGCAACTCGTTTATCCACACTGTTCTAGGAGAAGAAGAAGATAATCACCTAGGAAATCCTACCCACACTGTTGGGGACTTAGAGACAATACTCAGTACAAATGAATTGTACAAACAGAGAGGAAAAGGTCCCAGCGAGAAGAGTTCCCAGTCCCCAATTGTTAATCCTAAGACTACAACACCTCAGAGCAGTACTCCAGCGGCCCACCCATCTAAAAAAGTAATCAAAAGTAATTCAGGCAGAGGAGGAGGTAAGAACTCTCCTTCAGGAAAAATTGAAAGCTCACATAAACTTCGTTTGAGGAAGAAGATGATGAATATTTTACAAGAGGAAGAAGAGTATCACGTTGAAAGTGACATCAATAGCTTCTCCCTCGAAGATATGGAGCTCGAGGCTGGCATTGATAAGATGTTTCCTAACATTGATCAGCCAGGGGGCGCGGCCCACCAAAATTAGTCGTTGGAAATAATTGAAAATGAGATATTTGATGAAGAAGAATCATTTGTATTTCAAAGTGCTGTCTTTGACAACAAATCTAAAAAATTAATTATTGAGAAGAGTGATGTGAAGAATAAAAAGGGGAAATCTTGTTCAGAGGTTAACTTAAGAAATATGCGACCTTCCCAAATTTCTAGAATTCATAAAGCAACTGGCGATGCATTGGTGGTCTAGAAGCAGAAAATATAAAGTTAAAGGAAATGATTAAGGAACTTGAAGAGATTTTGATGCCTCTTCCACTCCTTTCCAACCCTTTGGAAATTGTTGGACTCCCCACGCTCGCAGCCAAAATAAAAGGATCCTCAAGCTTACTCACATCATCCATGAGCTATGTGGAGAGTAATATTAAGAAAAGAATGGCACTGATTACAAAATTCTGGGAAATTTCTAAAAACATGATTTATTTTGGCTCGAGGGTGCATGCCTTCCTTGAATATCTACGAGCCGACCTAAAAAATGAATAAGGTTTCTACCTTGATTCTGTGGTACCTTTGGTATTAAATTTTCCAACATGTCAGAGTTAAATAGAAGAGAGGAGGACCTTCCCTCCCCAAGTCGGTTCAAGCAGTTGAATGTCTGTTGGAAAGAGAAAATAAAGAACTTGAACAACATCGTTCAGGCATGCAACCAAGCCATAACAAGGATATAAGAGCTATTCAAAAGGCTCAAGGAGGTGGACCTAGCCGGAAGCACTAACGAGTTCCAAGATCCCAAGTTTATCCTCAACTCGTTGTTCCTAACAAAACAACAGTTTGATGAGTAAGTTCATATTTTTAAAGGATTGTCAATTGAAAAATTCTATGGCATAATTGAATATGATGAGAACGCCATATATAACTGTTTAGTAGATTACTCTGTAAAATATCAGGATATTGAATAAATATTACATGGAATTTCCATTGATCTTCGTGACTTAAAGGGTGAGTTGTTCCATATTAAAATCCCACATGAAATTAGCGTGGCACCTATGAAAAGTTACATCGATGAATGGTTCAAGATGGCTATTGATAAACTGACAAATGAAGGGAAAGAATCAGTTGAGACAGTTCCTGTAACTATTGATGAAAATGATAAAAGGACATAAGAGACCAAATTAACACACGAGGGACCATCATAGTAAGTTTACGTTGATCACATCCTTATTTTATTTATCAAGTCCTTCATCCAGTTATTCCACCTCTTTCACTAGAAAGGTTTAACCGAAGACTATAACTCCTTTTTTCTTCTTACTAGATCTTGTCGATCCTTCTACCGCCCATCATCTTCCTTCTAAAATATTATTTCTTGTATTTATTTTCTTAATGGTCTGCAGGAGCCCCAATCCCAATCTTTAAGACACACACATTTACAATTTCAAGAATATATAACTGACTATAATGTTTTGGAAATTTCAAGAGAACTACTTTTAGAACAATCTCGACTGTGCTTTGTAACCCCATTTTCATAATATAAAGTATTTGAGGTTGATCTATCATTATCTTTATTTGAGCTTCCCATGTCTCCACTCTGATAAAGTTCTTTTATGCATGTGAATCATCTTATTTTTATTTTATGTGATCATAAATCTTTATCCCAAACTATGATGGATGCGAGGAAATTTTGCTTATTTGCTTTAAATGTGTGAAATGTGTGATTCCTGGTCCTTTCTCAAGAACTTTATTTAAAAAGAAAACAAAAACTTTTTCCTTTTATTTTATTGTAATATTTTTGTTTCTTTGAATTACTACAATGAACTTCTGTCAAGTCGCACATTTTGAATATTTTAAAAATCTCAAGAAAATCTAAAGAGGAGTACCACCTCTATAAAAACACAGGGGGATTTACATCCTCTTGAGGTTGTCGTTTCAGTCCTAATGGATTCAAGCATCAAAATTTTTGGCGACTACGCTGGGATTTAACTAAAAATTTAGAACCTGGCCCAATGTTTGTGAAAGAATATATGACTTTGCCCCAGGGTGATCAACCCCGTTTGGAAATTGGATTGAATAATCAATGAAGCATTCTACACCAGTTGTACAATCTTGTACTAACAACAACCTAGACTCGAGAAGATTTAGAAAGGTCCTGGAAGATCTTAGTTCAAGAGGAAGAAAGAGAAATCCTCTGAAGACAAAGGAGAGAGGAACGACAAGACCAAAGAAATCAAAGGCTAGATAGAGAAACACAAGAACAAGGTCGGGATTGAAGCTGGACGATAACAATGACCCATTACCATAAGTAAAATAAAGCAACTCTCTATTCTTAGAAGTGAAAATTATATCCCTTAAGTCTCCCTAGACATGGCAGAAAGAAACGAAAAACCCTGAAACGAGCATCATGAGGAGAGACAAGGAGGTGGAAGAGATGCTGCAAGAAATTAGGGAAACCCATGATTTAAAAATCGAAGGAGGGTAATATATTCCCCTCTAAATGTTATAGGTGAGCAACATGATCTCCCTGTTCTCCCTAAGGGCACCTTAAAGGAATTTTCTGGAGACAGAGCAATCAATGCAAAAGAGACATCTGCACTTATTTCTTGATGTTTGTGATTTTTACCATGTTGAATATGATGATGTCATGGTAAGGTTGGTTATGAAAACCTTATCAGGAAGAGTGTATGAATGGTATACAACGTTTCCCAATAGATCCATTCTCTCATTTAATGACGTCGAAGCTATTTTCTTGACTATGTTTTCCCCTCCGATTGCTTACCATACCCTTCTCACTGATTTTACCCAGATTGGTTTGAGGAAGAATGAAAGGATACACGATTTAATCTCAATTTCAATAAAACCTTGAGTAGAATTCTAGAAGATAAAATACCAAATGACCCAATCATTCTCGGTTGTTATAAGAATGCAATTCCCCCGAATGTAAAATATGCTATCACAACATCCCAAATGGGTACTTTGGAGGAGGTAATGACTAAAGACACTTTGATGGGAATAAATTATGATTGAACGAGTGTCGACCCCGACATTATATTGGGAAGAGTACAAAGGCAGCTGGGAGGATTAAATATTTATAATCAAGGAGCTTCCAGTTCAATAAAGAACAAAGAATTCAAGCCTCGACCGGCTCAAAACCCAACGATGGGAGGAGGATTTTTCAAGGGAACCATACCTGATGTAAAGGTTGATCCTGTGGCGGCACAAGAAATTAAGAAAATAATCGAAATTGCACAGATAAATAGAACCATAAAACAAATGCATAACGAGATAACTAGACTAAGAAGGGGAGATAATTACATTCCAAATCCAAGGATGCCAATTCCAGAGAAAAGGAGGAACCCTCCCCAAGAAAACATAGTGAGGTTTGAAATAACGAATATTCCGCAGAGACCAAGGGTTCCCAGGCAGCCTACTTCAAATGTGGTTGTTCTGGATGATGTCTATGATGAGCAATTAATTGATCAAGAGAATTATTACTCACCTGACGAGAGCTTTGAAACTGCGCATATGGATGGGTGAGAGACGTCCATGTACATATTTGAAGAGGGTGACAACGATCCCAACTCACAATAAAACGTTGCCTAGACAAGAGGATTTGTAATAATACAAAAAATAAATGCGATTCTAATAAAGAGAACCAAAAAGAAAAAGAAAAGAAAAAAAACAAATGAGAAAGTGACAGATGGCATTGGAAGTAAAAGGAAACACGTGTCGTCAAACTCCACTCAAATTTCATATAATGTTGTAGAGGATTTGAGTAAATTAAGTATAACGCATCCCTTTACAAAAGTGGTGAATATTCCCCAGCAAAGAGAGAACATTTTGAAGTTGTTGGATGATCCATCTGAAAGAGTAGAAGCGACTGTTACCAGTCCAAAACAAATCCCTAGCCAGTCAACTGCCAAACTGAGAGGTAGAATTCCTCCCTTTTACATTTCTATTGAAAATCATGATGTTGCACTGCATACTTGTTTAGTTGACACTATCACGACCAACAATATCATGTCGCTGGAGGTCATGGAGGCATTGGGCATGAGTTGCACCAAGTATTATGAAACCAGTGAAAGTATATATGCAATTGATTCTAGAAAAGTGCTAGCTTATGGAGAAGTCAAGGAATTTTATGCTTGGATTACAACAATCCCCCATATCATTACAATTTTCAATATTATTGTGGTAGACCTTCCTCTGGAATATGGGGTTGTGCTGGGAAGAGACTGGACATATATGATCGGAGGATATATAATGAACGATGAAAGTTGTATGATGCTTCCAAGCAAAGAAGGATCAATGATTAAAGTGCCCCGTGAACCTAGAAAACCCTTCTCCTTAAAAAATAAGGATAATGAATTGATGGAGGATTATATAGATGCTAGGATTGGAAACTACACTATCCTAGACATAGAAAATAATGAAACTATGGAGAAATTGCAAGACACGAAGAATCAAGAGTATTCGTTTGAAGGGTATTGGAGGATGTCCTTTGATGGAGCTTGTTCGAGCTTTGGAAATGGAGTTTGAATTGTTCTTATGAGTCCAAGTAAGATTATGAATCCACATGCTATTAGACTGGAGTTTTCATGCACCAATAATGAGGCGGAGTATGAAGCTTTGATTCAGGGGATGATCCTTGCACAAGAAATGAAAATAGAACACCTAATTGTAACTATCAACCCAGAGTTGGTCATCAATCAGGTGACCCGGAGGTATAAAATAAAAAATGAAAGACTTAAAGTTGTATTTCAAAAGGGTTAACGTATTGATGGAATATTTTAGTTCCTTCAACATTTCTTTTATTCCAAGGGACAAGAATCACAAGGCAGATTCACTAGCCTTGGCAGCCTCATTGTCAAATCTAGATGATACCCAAAGAAAAATGTCTTTCCAAGTAGAAAGATCTTTCTGACCATCCATGCTCGATAACATTGAGTACTTGCAAGTGTTTGAGAACGATGAACAACTGTAAATTTTTTTGTTAAATGATGATGATGATGATGAAGATGATCACTCGTCTGGAGTCCCCAAAGATTGTTTAGAATCTGAATCTATTTTCACAAAAGATGATCATGCTAAGAATCTCCTTGAAGAAGTTTCAGTTCAAAAGGTGCAAGAAATGAGAAAAGTCAATATTGGAACTGACAGTTCCCCGAAGTATGTCAACTTGGGAGTTGATTGCACCACTGAGGAAGCAGATCAATATGTTTCTTTGTTCAAAGAATAAATCAATGTGTTCGCTTGGACCTATGATGATTTAAAAGATTACGATAATACTATATTCCAACATATCATTCCTTTGAGGGAAGGATCGAAGCCAGTGAAGAAAAAAATAAGGATGATGAATCCCAAGTTGAAACCTTTGATAAATATTGAATTGGAGAAATTGAATAAGGAAAGAATAATTTATCCCATTAGACACTCAAATTGGATTTCAAATCCTGTAATTGTAAGAAAAAAGACTGGGGAAATCCGGATGTGTGTCGACTTCAAAGACCTTAACAAAGCAAGCATAAAGGATAACTTTCCTTTGCCTAATTTGGAGTTCCTTCTCTAACAAGTTACTGGATCGTTCTGCATGTCCATGTTGGACGGTTTTTCTAGATATAACCAAGTCTTGGTCGCTGAGGAAGATAGGGAGAAGACAACATTTATCACACCTTGGGAGACATATGCATATGCTAGAATGCCTTTTGGTTTGATGAACGTCGGAGCCACATTCGAGAGGGGCATGGATCATTCATTCAATGGGTTGACAGGAAAATTTATGGCAGACTATCAAGATGAATCGATGGTGCATTCAAAGAAAAGGGAGGATCATATCCATCATTTGAGAAAGTTTTTTGAAAGATGTAGATTTTATGGTGTTTCTCTAAATCCAAAGAAATGCTTGTTCGCTGTGACTCAAGGCAAATTGTTGGGACATATTGTATGCAAGGAAGGGGTTTACATAGATCCATAAATAATTAAAGCTATAAATGAGCTCTACCCCCTGACATCCAAGAAGGGATTCCAATAATTTTTCGGCAAGATCAATTTTGTGCGAATATTTGTTCCTAATTATGCAAGTATCGTGAAGCCGATAAATTTGTTGTTGAAAAATGAGCAGAGGTTCGAATGGACAACGAGTACTCAAGAGGCGTTCAATAATATCAAAGGAGAAATCACCACTGCTCCTATCCTCATTAGCCCAAACTTTCAAAGATATTTCATCATCTATTCATTTGTTACAGAGACAGTCATTGAATCCGTTCTTACTCAAAAGAATATCAAAGGAGAAGAATTCCCAATAAGTTTCATGAGAAAAACCCTAAATGACTATAAGTTGAGGTATTCAGAACTGAAGAAGCATGCCTTGGATCTTGTAAAAGTAGTAGCACACTTTTGCACATACATATTTAACTACCATGTTATTGCTTATGTTCCCTCATCACCAGTGAAGATGCTTCTAAATCAACAATTGAGAGAAGGAAAATCGGCTAACTGTTGGAAAAGATATGAAAATATGATATCAAGGTTAAACCTTTAAAATCTATCAAAGGACAAGGTTTATGTAAGCTCATCATGAATGGGGATTCGATCGATGGAATGATTTCAATTTCAGTAGGGGAACCATTAGTTGATTCAGAATGGTACAAAGATATTATATTCTACTTAGGGTCTGGGAAATTTCCTATCACCATGAACCCCAAGGAGTGAAGAACACTGAAGATGAAGGAAAATCAATATGCGATGATTGCTGACATACTGTTCAGAAGAAATTATGATGGTATACTACTGAGATGCATTAATGAAAATCAATCCCAAGAGCTAATAAGATAATTTCATGAGGGAATATGCAGTGTACACTTTGCACCTACTGCAACCACCCACAACATAATAACAACAAGATTCTATTAGCCATAAATTTTTAGAGACTCGTATGCCACGATAGGGAAGTGTTTGTCATGTTAGCAGTTTTCAGGAAAAATGAAGAGATCCRCGATGCCTTGGCAACCCATAATTGTAGAACAACCGTTCTCCCAATGGGGACTTGATGTTGTCGGGCCAACTAATCCAAAGTCTAGCAAGGGGCACATATATATTCTCAAGGCTACAGATTACTTCACAAAATGGCCAGAAGCGRTGGAATTAAAGAAGGTTGATGCTAAAGAGATAATTAAATTCCTCAAAGACAATATTCTATTGAGATTGGTGTCCCATATAAATTTATCATAGACAATGGTTCGATTTTCACCRGGTCGAAGTTTATGGAGTTTTGCGGAGGATATGGAATCATCATGGGTTAAACATCAAATTATTATCCACAAGGTAATGGCCTTGCTGAATCCACAAACAAAACACTTGTTCAGATACTGAAGAAAACCATTGACAAGAATCAAAGGAATTGGCATCTAAAGCTGACGGATGCATTATGGGCAAGCAAAATGCCTCTGAAGGATAGCACCGAGATCTCTCCATATATATTGGTTTATGGGAAAGAAGCAAAAATTTAGATTAGTCTCGTGCTCAATGCGTTGATTTCTATGGTTAATACTGAAGATACATAAGACAATTCTTCCATCCATAGGAGAATCAATCGGGTTGAAGTTGGAAGAAGAATGAAGCAAAGACCTGAATCGAAATTCTCTGAGGCAACAATGAGTCAAAAGATATTTTGATTAGAGCACAACTGTAAAGAATTTTCAGAAGGGAGAGTTGGTGCTACTTTGGAACAAGGCCAAGGAGAAACCATCCATGCATACAAAGTTCGAAGCACTATGGATCGGACCATATGTCGTCGAGAATATATTGGGTTTTAACTCCTATATGCTCCAAGACATGAAGGGTAAAAGACTAATGCTTCTTGTCAACAAGAAACATTTCAAAGGTTTCTTCTCTTAATACTTTCTCATTCTCATTGTACATAATTTTATTTTTTTAGTTTGTTTATTCTTACTCTGACTCCATAGCCCAATGGGTGGAAGCACCTGGTCATGAAAGGATTTGGATTCTTTACAACCCATAGGGGGTTATCATCCCACAGTTGGAGCCAGTTGTTGACATCAATTCTCTCTTCTGAAATCCCCCCCCACTTCTTTATTTTCCCAACTCCTTTTGTCCATTTATTTTCCCTCTTCTATACTTACCCTAATTCCCCTTTTCTTTTTTCCCTTCTATTCTCCCTTTCTAGTTCTTATACTTAGTCGTTTTTCCAAAATGATGAGTTCGCAGGTTGGCGGACTTGCGGATCCTCATCTCCATCCACACTCTCACATCATGAGTCCGACCGATTGCCACATTATTCTATACTTAGCCATTTTTGCAGTCGCGGGTTCCTGGGTTGGCAAGTTTCAAGATTTCATATCCCTTGTTCCGTGAACTACATTTTGTACCCAAACAATCCATGATCTACTTTTTGACCATTCGATTCCCTGAGCTCCTAAGTATCTCATCCGTCCTATGTTCAGTCTGACCGACTGCATTACAACACTTATCCAATTCTTAACCTTTTTCAATGGCAGGTTCCTGGGTTGGCGGGTTCACAAAAGTCCCAAATGCTATTTGATTTCGTCCGTCCCCGCCACCTTCGCGCTATTCCCAAGATGCATTTTGTATGGTTTAATGATAATAACTCATCATGCAAGTCTCGTAAATATTTTCATTAATAGGCGAAGGGCTCGAGGAATTTCCTTATTAAACCACATTAAAGCATGATTTGCGGAAGATTATATATTATCTCTCAAGCGCTCATTTCAAATATTATTTGGATCAAAATAATGCTCTCGTCAACATATGGCAGAAGCATCTTGAAAATAGTTCTATGGAGATACTTTGAACATTTTTGGATGAGAGGACCAAAAATTTCAGTGGTCTAGAGCATACTCTTATTATTCATCCCCTTCTACTCAGAAGGAAGTAATTTGGATGTCCGTAATTGCTCGTTCAGTTTGTGTTCCTGAAGTTTTTGATCGCAAGGAATTGGTTTCCTGGTGCGCCGAGAAGTATATACCAAGCCAGTGGATGATTAAAATCCAAGACCATTCTCCAATCTTTCTCTCGCCTCAAGTGTTTCGCAAAATGATGAAACTCCCAGAGCCAACACTCACCTTTAAAGGTGAAGATTGCAGGGACTTCTTGAAAAAAAATGACAATTGCCTTGATATCCTACCTAAATTCTTGGAGAATCCCGCCACAATCCATGAATATATTATCAGATTGCAGGTAGCTTGTTCAAAAACCCATTTCGGGAAATTGCTTGGTTATTCATTAGAGTTACGGGCCAAGAAAATACTGCCAACATTTCCCGTATGATTCTTTACATCTTGTATTTTACTGTCAAGGAATAGGAAATTTTCGATTGGGGGAAGTTGATTTCCATTGAAATCTCTTCCCAATTGTCTCAATATAAAAAGGATAAGAAATTATTTATTCCTTCTAATTTGGTTTTCGCGATAGCACATTGCTGTCAATTTCCTAAATTGTCTATATGCAAAAAGGTGAGTGAATTTGACCCTATAACCTTTTGGTACCAAGCATTATGGAGGCACAAAGTTTCCCTGCATTTTTATGAAGTTTTCAACGACTTTGTTTCGGTTCTTAAAGAGTTGTTGTTTGGAAGAGATACCCCAAGAATAGTTGCTCAAGCTAATAAATTCCTGGATAGAAAGGGGACTTTGGAGCAAATGGAGAATTACAATGTCATCAGGATTTTCGGTTCTAAGGAAAATCCTTCCTTTCTACCATGCCATATATCCAACATAATGATTGGTATAGAAGTTACAAGGCAATATAAATTTTGGCTGTACTTTTTTCATGAAAAACGAAAAAAAAAAAAACAATTCATTCCTTTTCCTTGGAAAGTTGGGGATTTTGTATTCAGAAGTATGAACAAAATTGATGAATTTGGAAACCACTTCCACAACTTGAATCTCAAGTATGCTTAAAATATCAAAGGGTTTGACCCTAACAGAATCTTTGTGGAACATATGTTAACAATGGGTTTTAGCAACTCATTTATCCACACTGTTCTAGGAGAAGACGAATATAATCACCTAGGAAATCCTACCCACATTGCTGGCGACTTAGAGACAGTACTCAATACAAATGAATTGTACAAACATAGAGGAAAAGGTCCCAACGATAAGAGTGACCAGTTCCCAACTATTAATCCTAAGACTACAACACCTCGAAGCAGTAGTCCAATGGCCCACCCATCTAAAAAAGTAATCAACAGTAGTTCATGCGAAGGAGGAGATAAGAACACCCCTCCAGGAAAAAATGAAATCTCACATAAACTTCCTCCGAGGAAGAAGAGGAAGAATATTGTACAAGAGGAAGAAGAGAATCACGTCGAAAGTGATATCTATAGCTTCTCCCTCAAATATATGGAGCTCGAGGATGACATTGAGAAGATGTTTCCTAACATTGATCAGCAAGGAGGCAATACCCACCAAAATCAATCGTTGGAAATTGTTGAAAATGAGATATTTGATGAAGAAGAATCATTTGTATTTCAGAGTGCTGTCTTTGACAACAAATCTAAAAAATTAATTATTGAGAAGAGTGATGTGAAAAATAAAAAGGGGAAATCTTGTTCAGAGGTTAACCTAAGAAATACGCGGCCTTCCCAAATTTCCATAATTCATAAAACAACTAGTGATGCATTGGATGATTCCACTGGTGGTCTCGAAGTAGAAAATATAAAGTTAAAGGAAAGGATTAAGGAAATTGAAGAGAATTTGATGCCTCTTCCACTCCTTTCCAACCCTTTGGAAATTGTCGAACCCACCAAGTCCGCAACCAAAATAAAAGGATCCTCAAGCTTACTCACATCATCCAGGAGCTATGTGGAGAATAATATCAAGAAAAGAATGGCACTGATTACAAAAGCTTGGAAAATTTTAAAAAACATGATTTCTTTTGGCTCGAGGGTGCATGACTTCCTTGAATATATACAGACCGACCTAAAAAATGAAGAAGGCTTCTACTTTGATGCCATGATACCCTTTGGTATTAAAGTTTCCAACATATCAGAGTTATAGAGAAGAGAGGAGGACCTTCCCTCTCCAAGTCGGATCAAGCAGCTGAATGCTTGCTAGAAAGAGAAAATAAAGAACTTGAACAACATCGTTAAGGCGTGCCTCCAAGCCATAACAAGGAGAGAAGAGCTATTCAAAAGGCTCATGAAGGTGGACCTAGCCGGAAGCACTAACGAGGTCCAAGATCCCAAGTTGATCCTCAACTCATTGTTCCTAACAAAAAAATAGTTCGATGAGCAAGTTGAGATTTTTAAAGGATTGTCAATTGAAAAATTCTATGGAATAATTGAATATAATGAGAATGCCATAGATAACTGGGTAGTAGATTACTCCGTAAAAAATCAGGATATTGAAGAAATATTACATGGCATTTCCATTGATCTCTGTGACTTAGAGGGTGAGCTGTTCAATATTAAAATATGGCATGAAATCAACGTGGCACCTATGAAAAGTTACATCGAAAAATGGTTCAATAAGGCTATCGATAAATTGAAAAATGAAGGGCAAGAAGCAGTTGAGACAGTTCCTGTAACCGTTGATGAAAACGATAAAAGGACATCAACGAGAAAATGAACACATGAGAGACCATCATAGTAAGTTTATGTTGATCACATCCTTCTTTTCTTTATCAATTCCTTCATCCAGTTATTCCACCTCTTTCACTAGAAAGGTTTAACCGAAGACTGATAACTCCTTTTTTCTTCTTACGAGTTCTTGTTAATCCTTCTACCGCCCATCGTCTTCCTTCTAAAAGCTTATTTCTTGTATTTATTTTCTTTATGGTCCGCAGGAGATCCAATCCCAGTCTTTAATACAAACGCATTTACAATTTCAAGAATATGTAACAAACTATATATTTTTGGAAATTTCAAGAGAACTACTTTGGGAACAATCTTGACTATGCTTTGTAACCCTATTTTCAGAATATAAAGTATTTGAGGTTGATCTATCATTATCTTTATTTGTGTTTCCCATGTCTCCACTATGTTAAATTTCTCTTATGCATGCAGATCATCTTCTTTTTATTTTATGTGATCATAAATATTTATCCCAAACTATGATGGATGTGAGGAAATTTTGATTATTTGCTTTAAATGTGGAAATGTGTAATTCTTGGTCCTTTCTCAGGAACTTTCTTTAAAAAGAAAACATTTTTTTTTTCTTTTATTTTATTGTAATATTTATGTTTCTTTGAATTACTACAACAAACTTATGTCAAGTCCCACATTTTGAATATTTTAAAAATCTCAAGAAAATCTAAAGAGGAGTACCACCTCTATAAAAACATAGGGGGATTTACATCCTTGTGAGGTTGTCGTTTCGGTCCTAACGAATTCAAGCTTCAACAATAACCTAAGATGCACTTAATCTTTTATAATAGTCAATATGCATAACCTAAGATGTTCTCATATTCCTTTTACAAGTAATGTAGGCTTTAGTCTACAAAAAGGGTCATATCAACTACAATATTGGCCTCAAGATCCCATCCCATCATTTGTTGGCCCATCAACAACGTCCCTCCATCTCATCATATTATCTCACGATGAATTTATTATTTTTCCATATATGTTAAGGGTGGTGGAGAATTGAGTAACCTGACTTTTTTTGTGCCTCATATCCAATACAATTTTAGTCAATTCCTTGTCCATCCATGTGTTGCTAGCATGCTTCATTTTCTGGAAAATATATTCCTTTAACTTGCAAATTCATTGTATGTTTGTTGGACTATGCCTTTCCTTAAAACCCATGGCTAATTGCAAAACATTGGTTTGCTTGCTCTGGTGTTGGGATTGGTGGGGTGGTTATTTCCCTAAGAAGGTGGTTGGATTTCTACCTTGACGAGCAAGTGGAAAATCTAGTTCAAATCCTTCCATTCATGTCCTCTGAAGTTCTTATGTTTTCATCATACTCGAAGTTGCATGGTATATCAACAACGGAGCTTCCTAATCCATCTTGTAGCTAATTATTTCTCGCTTTGATTTGTAATGGATATTTCTATTGTTGATCTAAGATACTACTAAAGCCTCCATATTAACAGGAAGGTTTCTTATCGTGAGAAGAATAGGAAGGTCGTGCTTCCATATAACTCTTTGGTGTCAAATGAAATGCCAAATCCATCACAATACCAACAAATCTTTGAATCCATTCATCGTCGTGATTGCTTACAGGGCCATGACAAAATATCGACATGGGAGAAGGCCTATATCATCTCTCGAATTGAGTAATAATTATCTCATGCTCGAGGAGGGTAACATGTTTTATATGTGTTCTTATACTGCCACCTACCACTGCGTGGGGAATGGAAAGTGGTAGAACAGGAGTATGTCCCTTCTCTATTGCCTGATCTAGGTAAAAGCTAATCATAAACTTCATCCAAGTTTTTAAATAATTCATTTCCTGACTTTAATTGGATTTTAAGTTCTATGATGGTCTTTTTTTTATCATTTAAAAAATATGTAATTATGTGCACCATGCCAACATTGCTTTACAACGCCAACCCACACCTAATATTTTCATGCATTTTGAGCTTATGAATGTTGTCCTTCATGGCATTATGACTATGATGTGTTTTATATGATACTGTTGGTTTAGTTTCTTAACAAAAAATTGGAATAATAAAGTGATCTATGAATGTATTGAGTGTGGTTGTGAAGGAATTTTTTGAATTATAGTCACAATAATATTTCTAATGGTGACCTGTTTATGTTTTTGTTCATATCAATGCAAGTTTATTAAACAACATTTTTTTAAATTGTAAGACACTTTACAATTTCTTTTATTAATTAGTGATAGGATGTTCTGGTCACCTATATGTGTCAAAATTATTTTTCTTAACATGTATTTGATATTTTTTGCATGTATGCTAATATCCAATAATGTTATATATTCCAAGGAAAATTTCATGGGTAAACATAAGGGATGTTTCTCGATATTCATGGATTGTATCCCTAGTAAACTTGTCTGAATGGACTTGTGCACCTAATCCAGAGGAATTTGAACTAGACACCTCCTAGCACGAAGCTATCCCCCAACAACATTGTCGACAATCAATTGAACTAACCCCCATCCCCCTCCTCTCTCTCTCTCTACATATATATATGGATTAATGATTTGTGTTCATCAAGAGAAATGTCCTTACAAGTGAAATGTGAGCTTGTTGACTTGACATTATTTGATTTGATTCACTATTTCAAACTGAGAATTTTCTTATGGCCGAGTTTGATAATATTTGAAATTTTCTTATTAGACAAATGCAATGTTATTTTTTAATACACTTTTTAGATACATGTAATAATATTTTTGGATATTTTTTTTATTTGAAGCTTATTATCTTATACAAAAACTTGCCACATCATATAGTTTGAAGGGAAATTTGTATTCAGGTATCTTACCTTCAAATTAGGGATTTGATAAAGAAGTTCAATATGGTTGAGAGTCAACATCCATGTTCATTTGTTTATCAATTTCTTTGTATCATTTTTCTAATTTACATTTATAATGTTGCAAATGTTATCTCATGTTCTTTATAGAGAGTTTTTGTTCTATGTGAATCTAATGCACTGTGTGATCCATCACACTCTACAAAAAGAATACAACTTTAAAGCAATAATGCATTAGACTAGATATATTCTTGTTCTATTGCTTTAGAGTAGAATGTTGTAGCTATTTAAAATTACTATGGTATTCCTCTTTATTTGATCTATATTTTATTACTACATGTATTTTATATTGTTATTTTGATTTCATGGTTTAGTGTTTTTTTTGTAAGTTAGAAATTGTATTACCTTCAGATGGTCACATAAATTACAGACATAGTTTTCCAGGACTTGGGTTGCCACGAATGGAAACCAACCCAAGCCTCAAAAAATTTCAAAAAATAAGTTTTCCTTGTGGGGCCAAAATGTTTTAATTTTTCTATGAAATACTCAGAAATTGAGTAGGTATAGGCAACAAAAAGATGAACACAAGATAGATTAATACTATAGGATTAAGAAATGGAGCCATGACTGGCCTGAAACTTGTCCTTATCTTTTCCTCCATGAAGGATGATAGAGCAATATGGCTGCAAAAGGATGGGAGCGTCCAGGATGATCACGACTTGGAAATCCAGATCCTGGGTAGGTTAATGAGCCATGAAATAGGAGCATAGAGTAAACAACATAGTGATCTTGGTGTCCAGCTGCTCCATCCTTAACCTCAAGTCTGCAACTTCCCCCCTTAATTCAAAGATAAGTTGCAATTGTTCCTCCTTTAGTTGGTACTCCATAGGCTTTGAACATGATTCATATTGAATTTTCCAGGAGCCTTCAGGAGGATGGTCATCCCTTTTATTGAGGCAATCTCATAGACATTAGACTAGACCTCGAAGTTGTTCCGAAACACTACCTCATCCTCAACCCATTCCACTCTACATCCCCATACAAGGATATCATCCAAATTAGATTGCATGGTAGGATCCATAGGTGGACCACTCTTTTCATCTCGATGACAAGGCAAATCGAAGGAAAACATCCCCAATTCATCCATTGATAAAGCTCGACTACCAAGATCAGTCCCACCCCACCAAGAAGAGTCCATGCCTTGGCGGATCCATCCCCTTTCCCTTGCCCTAGGCATAAAAAGGAAGAGAGACCCAAGAAAAAATGAGTGGGTGGAGAAGCAGAGAATCAACGACGACCAACAAAGAATGACTAAAAAATAGTGTGGGGGCGAACAAGCTAGATTAAACTGACCACTAGAATATATCACCTTCACTTTAGTCCTACCAATCATTAATTGTGCCTTGAACATAGTGACGAGATGCAGACCACTACGATGATTTCTCCCTACATTGATTGTACCTGGAAATATCGCCATGGCTCTCCTCCCAAAAACCAAACTTTTAATCACCTCAATGCTCCAACTGCCATAGTTAATAAACTTGCCATCCACGTGCCCGTCTTGGAAGAGGTGCTAATGGGTGGTTGGATGTGCACTAGTTGTGTGTACTTCCATGACAATTACAATAACACCACATCCAAGGGTGAGTTCTCCCTTTGTGTTATGCTCAAACATTCCTGGAACAGAGGGTGCGCAAGGCCCTAACTGCAACTCCATTTAAGGTCTTGCTTCATGTTGTTTACCCCTTCATTAGAAAGTTTGTTTGCAAGTTTCTTAGTGTTGCACTAGACATGAGATGGAACAAGAACAATAATTGGAAGCAACAATGATTTTAAAAATTCTAGGTTACTAAGGAGGCTCCAACTGGGGGAAATCTTGGCTTGCTCAGATCCATTAAGAAGCCGTGCAAGGATTTCCATGATGAGTTTGGAATCCCCTTCCATAATTAATTGATGAAATCATATCCTAGAGGTAGGTTGATTGCCTCAAACTAGAGCCCAGAGTTCAATTGCATTGTTTGAGTCATGTCCCATACTACTAGAAAGAATATGGAAAATTTGACTCTGATCATCCTAGAAAAACTAGAGTTGGGCTTGGGTTACCCTTAGAATATCCATCAAAGTTGAGTTTGAGGAATACCTAGGGAGGACGCTTCCACTTCTCAAATCTTGAAAGAGAGGAGAGACACCCGAGATAGGGGTTTGGGTCTAGGGCAAGGTAGAGATCCCGGGTGAGAAAAAGGAGCTTCTCTCTTTGATCACAAGGTAGGTCATCCACACTCCAGTGTTATTATCAGACCAATCTAAGGAGTGTTTCATTATGATCTGTCATGGTCAAGGAGAGGACGAGCTATGTTATTTTAGTGATAGCCTTAGATCTGCCTAGATTTGGCTCCTTGAGTAGAGTTTGGTAGTAACTAACCAATTCCCGCTCAATGCTTGGATGGTCCAAGATCAGTTGTCCCTTCTTATTGTAATACCCTGGTTTTGAGGCCCCATATTAATAATGTATTTTGTTATTTTATGAAAGGAAAAAGTTCCAAAAAAATTTAAAGAGGCTAGAGTGTCTAGGAAATGTAATGTTGTGATCATTATTAATAATAAAGTACATCGTTGGTTGCTAAACATACAAAGACAAGAGTTGTAGGGGGATATGATTCCATGAGAGAGGGGGATAAATGGGATAAGTATTTTATTAACCCATATTGGTTTTAATTGAGAAAAGTGGTTACACGAGCTTCTTGGGGAAAAGGCCATGTGGTTCTTGATTTCCATGTAAATATATAAACCCATCTTATAGGCTATTTGGGGGTTCTTCTCCATTCACTCTTTCATCCATCGTTGCTCATTTATCATTCCTTGTTCATTATTGTTCTTGGTTGGGATATGGGGGAGAATTTTTAAGGATGAAGCCATTGTTTATGGCTATAGTAATGATTGGGGTATTCTAGCCATGAATTAATGTGTGCATGTCTGAGATGCATAGGTGTGTGTTAATTTGTGTTCACAGTTGTGAATCCTGAGAGTCCCAGCACGAAGAATATTGAATAGATGCACTAAAGCCCAGGAAATAAATGGACAACCTAAGGGATTTCATGGCAGTGAAGGGGGTTCATTGTCTTTGGGTGTAGGTTGGAGAGAAGAGAGTTGGTGTACATTGGATTTTTCTATGTTGAGAAGCTTGTGAGAGATTAAGTGTTGACTGGTTTGGGAAGTTGAGCATCGTCCTCAAACCCGTCATTATGGATTCATAGCCCTAGCTCGGGGGTGGCATTTCTATTGAGACTTGAAACAACAATATCTATGGTTGGGCGGAATGTGCTTGGTTTGTAGCCAGTTGGTGATTGAATTTGTCTAAGATAAGTACTCTCTATCATAGTTTCCTTTGCTTGTATATTTATTTTTGATGTGTATTAATTATTATCTTTGAAATTCATATTTATAATATGCATGCTTACTGGTTATTTTTGTGTGTGGAATACTATTCATTTCTTTTATTCTGTAATATGAATCTTGATTACTGCATGTGAGTCTTTAATGCTTCTTTATTAATTAAACATTATCAGAATTCAAAATCAGTTTTGAAGTAAGTTTTCGTAGCAACGTTTCCTAGCTTGTGGGTGGTTGGGTACGTTACAGATTAGTATCATATATTTTGGTTGAAACATCGGAGTGGTGTGGGATAGAACGAGTGTGAATTAGGCAGATTCACTATCACAGATTTCAGTCTATGTGAGTTTGGGGGAAAAATGGAAGATTAGAGAGAAACCCCCCAAATTTGTGAGAAAAATCAAGTTTTAAATAACCCGAAATTGTCTGAGAAGTTAATAGAGTTGATCTACAAAGTTGAAGATAAAAATTCGACCTGGAAGGTGGAATTTTTTTGTATTTTAATGGCTATTGTAGCACAGGGCAGAGTTCAAAGATTCAACGATTGAGATCATGTTCAATATCGAGATCAACGGTGATCCATATTTATGAGCGAAATGAAATGAAACACATATTTATAACATTAAAA
Source organism: Picea engelmannii (assembly GCA_009831015.1). Classification (NCBI taxonomy): domain Eukaryota; kingdom Viridiplantae; phylum Streptophyta; class Pinopsida; order Pinales; family Pinaceae; genus Picea; species Picea engelmannii. The sequence goes on along the minus strand of ML784223.1, from coordinate 664,737 downwards.
CAGATATACAGAGAACAATAACATAGATACAATGAAACTTAACGTCTATTCAATAAATAAATCTGTTGAAATTGTAAAATGCAGAATGAAACAATCTTGCTCTAATGGTGGTAGCTAATCTCTGAGAAGAGATGTGGTGGCTATGTGCATTCACCTGAGCATATTACAATGAGGCATCCAAGCCTTTTTAACATCAAGAAGTATTCAGAAAACCCTAGAAATCCAAAAACCTAACCCTAGGAGATGAAGCACCCAAAAGTCATGTGGGCCCTGAAGGGGTAAGTTGGTACATCAACTTCCTGGGGTCATAACTTTTGCATACAATCTTTGTTTTAGGTGCACGCTATCTCGTTGGAAAGGTATATCAAAGGATTACACATCATTCCATCACACTTTGAATTTGTCTATGGTGTGATTGTGGTGGGCCCAAAAAACATTGTTTAGGGCTTCAAAATGGCCCCGGAGGTTTAGGACCCAAAAAGCTAGAAAAAAACTGTCAAGATGAAATTTGTATGTGAGCTAGTTGGAAGAGGTGGGAGGACACTGATATCCACCTGGATCAATCCTCCCTCCTTAGGAAGCAATGGTATTCATTGCGTTGATTTCCCCCATCAGATGAGGAAATTTCTACTGAATTTGGCCTCGGGTGAGCCACTTTCCTTGGTGCAAGAGCTTCCCCACTTTGACAACACGATAAAGTTGAAGCTTCTGTTGTTGAGTTCCCTTGACCTGTGTGTCCACGATATGATCAGTGGATGCATGTTCCATGCAATCAGGGTTGAGCTATGTCAGTGTCAATTGTTGTGCTATCTTAGAGGTGTCCAATAAGGGTGGAAAGTATGGCCGAAGGAGGTCCACATTAAACACTGGGTGCAAGTCAAGGAAGGGGGGAATGTTGAGCTCAAAAGCATTGTCACCCACATCCTTGGTGATGGTTTAAATTCCATAGCGAAGTGGACAAATATTTTGATGGGGTCCTTTAAGATGTTCTTTCTGCAAGTGAAACTAAACTTTATCTCCCACCTGAAACTTGTGTGGCACCTAGTGTTGATCGTGGCACTGCTTGTACTTGGCATTGGAATTTTGAAAAAGATCTTAAACCTGTTGGAAGATGTGCTAGATTCATTCAATGAACCGATTGGCTTTGTCGACTTCGGTTTGACCATGGGATGATTCTGCCTATGTGGAGGCAAGGGGTAGTGCAACATCCATGGGACGAAATGGTTGAAATCCCAACCCCACCTAAAAGGGGTTGTGACCGGTTGATATATGTATGACTCTGTTGTAACTGTGTTGAACATAGGGAAGACTGTTGTCCCATGTGCACAGATGCTTGGAATTGTACATGCACAAGGTATGCACGATCATCTTGTTGACGACCTCGGTTTGGCCATCCATTTGAGGGTGGAAGGCCGTGGATTTGGTGAGCTTGGTGTCCATCCGTGACCAGAGGCTCGACCATGATGTGTCAGGGAACCGATTGTCTCGATCTGAGATGATGGTTTGTGGTATCCCAAAATGTACCCACACTCGTTCAAAGAAAATATTACAATTGGCCTCCACTATGATACTCCTCTTGCAGGAGGCCATAATCGCCATCTTGGAAAATCGATCAACAACGAAAAAAACACAGTCATTTCCTTGCTTGGTTGAAGGAAGGCCTGACATGTAGTCCATTGAGATGGATTCCCAGGGCTTGTCAAAAGTAGGCAAAGGGGTGCACATACCTTATTTCTTAATGGCCGGTTTGGTAATGGCAGATACCATGTAGGACCTGATATGCTTGTTGACGACCTGTTGAAGCTTCAACCAATAAAAATGTGGTTGCAACACTGCTATTGTCTTTTCTATGTCGAAGTGTCCTGCCACCTGATTGTAGTGAGCTTCCCAAATCAGCTTCGCTCACTCGCTTGGTGGGACGCATAGATGACCCAGATGGCACAACAACCTGTTTTGAAGATGGAAATCAATGATAGATGTGTTTGTGCCCAACATATGGTAGGTAGTGGTGAAGTTAGGATATCGCTCATAGAGTTGGGGCCATCAGAGGTTTCAAGTCCACAGGAGTGTAGCACCATGGTTAGTGCTGCAACTAGAGGTCGATTGAGGTAGTCAATGACATGGTTGGTGCTCCATGTCTTATACTTGATGTTGAGATGGAACTGTTGCAAGTATGTGGACCACTTCTAATGGCTTTCATTATGCAATTTTCCTTCTGTCTACATGAACTGTAGAGGCTTATGATCAGTGTGGATGAGTGTCTCCTTCTTGAGAATGTAATTCCTCCATTGGCGGTAGGCTTGTACAATGGAGTACATTTATTTTTCGTAAGTGGAGTACTTACAAATGATATCTTATAGTGTCTCACTATAATAGGCCACATGATGTCCATGTTGAGTGAGAATTGCGCCCACATCATAGTTTGAAGCATCTGTATCAATCTCAAAGGGTTTTTGCAGGTCGGATAATGCGAGCATCAGGGCTGAGCATAGGCATTGCTTCAAAGCATCGAACTCCTTTTGTTGCGACTGGCCCCACATGAATTTTTCCTTGCCACCACCCTTGGTCACTTGGCTAAGGGCCCATGCAATGTGGGAAAATCCCAACACGAACATGCGATAGAAATTGGAAAGGCCTAAGAATATTCAAAGATTAGTGAGTGTGGTTGGGTCTAGCCAGTCACATATGACATGGATCTTGGCTAGATCGACATGCACCCCATTCTCATCAACAATGTTGTCTAGGTACTGGACCCTGTTCATGTCGAAGTTGCATTTTTCTAAAAATGCATATAGCTTGTGTTGCCACAGAGTGTGCAAAACCTGTTGAATATGATGCAAGTGTTCTACCCAACTCTTGTTGAAGATGAGGATGTCATCCAAATACACCACCACAAAATAATTGGTGAAAGGCCGCAAGATATTGTCCATCATCCTCATGAAAGTTGTTGAGTCATTTTTCAAGCCAATGGGCATGACCAACCATTCAAAAAGACCTTCTTTGGACTTGAAGGCAGTCTTCCATACATCAATCTACTTTATTGGAACCTGGTCGTAGTCGGAGATCAATCTTACTGAAGTATTTTCCCCCCTTGAGCTGGTCAAGGAGATCGTCAATTCGAGGAATTGTGTATCGGTTCTTGACGATGATTTTATTTAGGGCCCAATAATAAATGTAGAGTCGCCAGGTCTCGTCTTTCTTCTGCACAAGCACAATTGGGCTTTCATAAGGTGATGAGCGTGGTCAGATGTGCCCCTTTTCGAGTAGCTCTTGGATATGACGCTTGATTTCCTCATTTTCTGATAGAGAGTGGAAATAGACTGGCCCATTGGGTAGCAGTGTGCTGGGGGTCAGATCGATTGAGTGCTTGACATGACAGTGGAGAGGTACCCTAGTGGGTGAGGAGAAGATGTATTTGTATTCTTCCACGACCTTATCCACGTGCTTCTACTGCGTGGAGAGACCTGTCATTGAGGCCATGGATGTGGCTGCAAACTTCTGCTCACTTTGAGCGCGAATAATGAAGAATACAAATTTCGCGATCTGAGAGTTGACTTTATTGCATTGCTTGGTAGAGATCAAGGAAATGGCAGTAGATGGGACTACCTTGGGTATCATGTACAATTTCCTATCCAAAGTAATAATAACACTACGAGGCCTAAACTCATATACAACATGGCATTTCCATAAATAAGGTTGGCCCAAAAGAACATCACAAAATTCAAGGGGGGGAACATCACGCAATACCTCATATTTAAAAGGCTTGATTTCATAGGCCAAGCAACATTTTTGGTTGACGCGGAGATCGCTCCCTTGGCGGAGCCATCCGATGGTGTACGGTTGTTGGTGTGGTGTTTTAGGTAGATCCAATTGCTTGACGACCTCCGTTGAGATGAATTTCTTTTGGATACCGCTATTAACGATGAAGTGCAATGAAGTACCCTTCCCCACATCTGTGAATGAAAGAGGTCCTCACCTTCCTCTAGTTCATTAGGTTCACCGGGTTGGACCTTGGTGGTAGCAACGATCGCACTAGGTTATGCATCAATGATCTGTCTCCCTTTCTCTAGTTCTGACTTAGAATCGAAGCCCACATCTAATTCACAGGATTTCACCTTAGCCACCAATGACTACTTTGAGAGGCATTCAACGGTGTTATGCCAGGGGCTCTTATGGAACTCACACCATTTGCCAGTGTCTTTCTTTGTCTTCCCATTGTCCTTATTTGTTTTCAGTTTAGAATAGTTGTCTTGAGGTTGTCCAACCTTTCTCTACCCTTTGTTTTGTGGGTTGGAGCCATCTTTTCCCTGCTTATGTTATGAGTGGTTTGCAGACCCAAATTGTTGCATCTTTTTTTTAAGTTTCTGCTCGATTTTGACAACATATCGATAGGACACACCCAAGGATGAGATGTTTAGAAAATCCATTTATGTCCGGATGTATCTATGTAGACCATTCTGATACTTAAGCACCAAATATTTCTTAGAATCTTTGATACCAAGCTTGGTGCGTAAGGTATGGAAGACATTGGTGAACTCTGGCACTGTTTGGTCCCTTTCTTGTTGTAGTGTGGTCCATCTTGTATATAAGTCATCATAACTTCCAACAGGGTAGCATTGTTCCTTAATAGAATCTCTGAAGGAACCCCAAGTGGGCGCAACTACAAATAATGTAGATCCCTATGTTTCCTTTTGCTCACAGAAAGTATCCTGCCAATATTTGACATGGGGGACAACATTAAGGAGCGCAAATGTAGTCTTTTCTCTATCGGGAAAGTTATGGATAGAAAAATACCCTTCAAGAAGGTTTAACCATTTGTCTACAACCTTTGAATCTATTTGACCTTCAAATATAGGAATATCAAAATTGATCTATACCTTGAAAGGGGCAGCGCCTCCACTCGAGGAAGATGCGTCGCCTATTGGCAATTGTCGAAGGATCTACGCAAAATTATCCATCATATCATTCCTTTTTCGTGAGAGTGCTTCCTCGAGAAACAATTTAAAGGGATATCCTACCCCACTGTCTCTCTTTTCTTCCCCCATGGGTGGTTGTCAGGTTCGGGGAGGCCAATCTTACAAAGGCCCAACTGGTTCAAGTCCCAACTACTTATACCCTAACCTTGTTGGGTACATGCACAAAGAAATAGATGAAGATCAGACTGCTCTAATACCATTGATATGGATTTATGGGCGAAACAAAATGAAACAAAAATCTATAACATTAACACAAATATATAGAGAACAATAACAAAGATACAATGAAACTTAACTTATATTCAATAAATAAATTTGTTGAAACTGTAAAATGCATAATGAAAAAATCTTACTCGAATGGTGGTAGCTAATATCTGAGAAGAGATGTGGTGGATACACGCATTCGCATGAGCACATTACAATGAGGCATCCAATTCTATTTAGCATCAAGAAGTAATAAAAAAACCCTAGACATCAAAAAACCTACCCCTAGTAGATGAAGCGCCCAAAAGTCATGTGGGCCCTGATGGGGTAAGTTGGTACATCAACTTCCCAGGATCGTAACTTTTGCATACGATATCCATTTTAGGCGCATGATAGCCCATTGGAAAGGTCTATCTGAGGAATACACGTAATTCCATCACACTATGACCTCATCTAACTTGTGACTATGGTGGGCCCAAAAAACTTTGTTTAGGGCCTCAAAACGGCCTCAAAAGTTTTTTACCCAAAAAGTTAGAAAAAAACTGCCAAGATGAAAACTGTATGTGAGCCAGTTGGAACAGGTGGGTGGCCACTGATATACACTTGGATCAAATGACCTAGATTCTCACTTGATAGATTTAAAATTTGATAAAGTTTCGAAGTTTGAAAAAGTTATGAGATCAACGACCAAGATTCATTTCAGAGGTTTGTAAAAGGAGGAAGATTGATTATTCATATTCGTTTTCATCCATTTGGGAAGTTGGAGAAAATCTACGGTTGAGATCATATTGGTTGGGAGATCAACGACCCATATTCACCTATTTTTTGGCCAAAATTTTCTAAGTGTTGAAAATCGTCATTTGAGATCGCTAATGGCCGATGGATCAAGGATTGATAAGTTTGGCGAAGTTTTCAAATTCAATCAAATGACATCTGAGATCGTCGATGGACCAGGAATCAACAAGTTTGGCGAAGTGATGAAGTTTGTACAAATATGAGATCATCGATAGTTGATGGATCGAGGATCGACGAGTTTGGCGAAGTGTTGAAGTTCGGCCAAAGGATATCTGAGATTGTCGATGGTCGATGGATCATGGATCGACAAATTTAGTGTGAATTTCAGATTCTTCCAAGAGAAATTGTCGATCATCGATGGAGAAAAGAGGGTGATGATGTGTTAGGACATAACAACACCCATGTCTCATGCAATGTGACCAACGGAGATGGTCGATGGCTGACAATTGGGTCGGCTGAATTGAGGAAATGTTTTTGACAGTCATTGGGGATCGTCGATTGTCGATGGGTTGATGGTCGTGCATCCACCAAATTGGTAGGGAGTTATCTTCACCAACGAATATCGTCGATGACCAATGGCCGAGTCGGCCGGTTTGGAGTTGTGTATGAATCGGTCATCGAGGAGTCGGGCTGATGGCCAACGGTTAGGTTGATAGTTTGGGGAAAGTGTTGTGCGTGCTAAAGGAGAACATCGGTTTCTTATGGTCGATGGAGTGCAGATAAATGGTTCAGATAGATTCTTATTTTGGCCATAATTAGAGAATGTTAAGTTATATCATGATCCGTCAGGATTTTTCGAAATGACTATGGTTGAGTTATTAATTGCATGCATTAATTAACCACTGGGAAACTTTAATGAAAGAGCGAAAAAAAAAGCAATGGATTATACAACCATCAACATAATTGCAAATCTGAAATGGAATGAAAACAGCAAACCACAATGCTCAAGTTTGATAACGGAGTTCGGCAACCTTGCCTACGTCTCCGGGCCTTTTCTCTGTGAGGGAGGCTTCTTGATTTCTTTTTGAAAGTTTATTAGTACATCTTTACAATCACTGATTGGCTCCTAGACTGATCTGGTCTTGTTCACCATGATCTCTAGAATCTTTCACAACTTACGGCACCTGAAACGGATATACCGAACTCTCAGAAATCGTCCGACAGCATCTCTACCTCAACAGCTCCTCTGCCTCAAACTGGCTTTATCTTGGCCTTGCATCAGCATCTTTGCTCTGAATGCTCTCCAAAAGCTATGTAAATGGCCTCAACATGGCCTTGGTTAAATAGTGGGGGATTTAGTTGTCCATCTCCAACTTCCTCCACGATTTTAGGCTCTAAAAATACCCAAAAACCCTTAAAAATGGATTAATTACATAAAAAATGGCTTAAACATTAATTAAACCCAAAAGTGGTTGGAAAAACCCACTTTATAACCATAAATTGGTTAAATTCGGGCTTAGCCCCTTAGT
>ML784223.1:604469-624024 GCA_009831015.1 Picea engelmannii | reverse complement strand
CCCTAACAAACAGTCTCTCGAAAACTAGTCCAAGACACAGGAAAAGAAGGGTCATGGGAAGACAAAAAAGGACACCGAAAAATGGTGTGATTTCCACAAAAGCCCCTGGCACAACACCGATGAATGTTGCTCAAAACAGTCATTGGTGGTCGAGATCAAAGACAAGGAGTCGAACCCTGATTCTGAAAATACTAGTAAAGGATAGATCATTGATGCAGACCCCACTGCTATTGTCGCGACCGCAACAATTCAATCAGAAGAACCAACAGATACTAAAGAAGGGGAGTGCCTTTTTCATTCATAGATGTGGGTGAAGGGGACCCCGCTGCATTTTATTGTTGATAGCGGAAGCCATAAAAACCTCATCTCAGGAGAGGTCGTCAAACAATTGGGATTGTCGACAACACCACACCCACAACCATACAACATCGGGTGGCTTCGGCAAGGATGAGAACTCTATGTCAGCCAACAATGTCGATTGTCATACGGCATCCAACCCTTCAAGGATGAGGTATTATGTGATGTTTCCCCACTGGATGTCTGTGATGTTCTCTTGGGCCAAACATATATGTAGAGACGCCATGTTGTTTATGAGTCTCGACCATGTAGTGTCATTTTTACTTTGGGGGGTCATCTCTACAGAATACCAGAGGTAGTTCCAACTATTGTTCCACCTAAAAAGTGTCGTAAGGTAGTATCTCATACTGCAAAATTCATCTTCTTCACAATCTGTTCAAAAGGGGAACAGAAGGACACTGCAACCACTACAGCCTCGCCCCCTACACCTTCTATCCAACATAAGAAGGCCGACAAGGTTGCATCAAAGCACAAAGATTCCTTCTGCACACCTTCCTCTCATGTAGCTCAACTTGTTGAACAACCTTAGCTTCAACAGGTTCATGATAGACTTCTGCAAACTAAGCAGTGTGACGTCTCCAACAATACAAGCAGCTCACCAAGATGCAGATCCAGTTAATGCTTTTCCCTCTCCCCTGGGAAATCAATGCAATGGAAACCATTGCTTCCTAAGGAGGGAGGATTGATCTAGGTGGATATCCGTGGCCACCCACCTTTTCCGACTGGCTCAAAACAATTTTCTGGCAATTTTGGCAATTTACTATTTTTAGCAAGTTTTAACTTCCAGGGCCATTTTGAGGGCCAAAATGAAGGTTTTTTGAGATAGAGGTTCTTAATGATAGTCAAAGGCCCAAAATGAATCTCCTTGACGATACCTTTCCAACGAGTTATCATACGCCTAAAACAGAGATTGTATGCAAAAGTTACGACCCTGGGAAGTTGATGTACTAACTTACCCAAACGGGGCCCACATGACTTTTGGCGCTTCATCTCCTAGGGTTAGGTTTTTGGATATCTAGGGTTTTTGGCATTCCTGTTTATTGTAAAAAGGTATTCAAAGCCTCATTATAATCATCTTCTTGTGAATGCGAGTAGTTGTCACATCTCTTCTCAGAGATAAGTTGCCACCATTCTAGCGAGTCTTTCACTCTGTATTTTTACAGTATATGTACATTTCTTTCATTAATAGAAATCATGTATTACTGTATATTTGTGTTTATGGTTGCATCTCTGATACATTTCTGTTATATTATTGAATATCTGTGAGATCTATGTGCATTTCTTTATTATATCTCCGATCTCATTTCATGCCGAAAATAATCCGGATCACCCGCTCCTAGCCACACTCTAGAGGTGCGGGATCACAAACTTTCCTTAGCACAACCTAAATATTTTGGTGAACAAGTGAAAGATATTTCAGATGAACAAACTTCCTTTCAACAATATTTTTTCTGCTTGACAGGTCTGAGTGAGACATAGCCTGGTGAAAGTGAGCTTGGTGATGTTCTGAATGCGCTTCTTCCTACATACAAAGAAGTCCTTGCACCTACGCCCTTGCCTACTTTCCCAGGATCAACATTACATAATAGACCTGTGGGTGACTTTAATATGAGTACTACTAAGACTCCTTCGATTTCCCTAGGAAAATACCACACTTGGTCTCGAGGACATGGTTTTGAGCACTCTCCGATCAAAACCCGCAGTGCCCGTCGCAAGGAGGGCATACCACCTTCCCATTCTGGAGACACTTCACACAATCCTACTGACTTTGGGGCGCTTATATGCATGAAAGCCCTAGCAAGAAAAAAACCATGATGTTTCTCTCCCTCAACATCAGAGGGGTGGGGGGCCACCTAAAAGCTTCCTCATTCAGAAGACTGCTTTCACAGATCTCTCCGGACATCATCTTTTTACAGGAAACGTTGGTAGAGAGTAAAAAAGCCAGATTGTTTCTCAACCAGTTTCATTCTAACTGAAATATTTGTTCAATTAACTCTCTTGGCACCTCTGGGGGATTGGCAGTGGCTTGGTACCCTGATGTCTATGATCTTGTTCCTTATCTTTGTTGTGGAGGCATTTTATTGTCTGGCACTTGTCACCATTCGAACAAATTGATCAATTTACACAACCTTTATGGTCCATGTTATGATAGACAGTCCTTTTGGGAGAAAATTGAAGACATGGAATTACTTGATATTAATAACCTGATCATTGTAGGCGATTTCAATCTTACAACATCTGTGGGAGAAATATGGGGGGCTACTGCTACACAAGATGCTTTGGTAGATTACTTTTCCACACTTTTCTCATCACATCAGTTGGTGGAATTTGCACCATATCTTTTGACCCCTACTTGGCGCAACAGGCATGTGGGATCTGGATACATCTCGAAGAGAGTGGACCAATTTCTTTTATCTGAGCATATTATAACCTTATAGGCAAGGATTCGCACCTGGGTGAACTTACCTTTTCTTTCTAATCACGCTTCAATAATTCTTCACTTGGATGCATCCCCTCGCAAGATCGCCTACCCCTTCAAACTAAGCTCAGGCTGGCTCCTGGAAGCAGAGTTTAATACTATAGTCACTAAAGTCTGGATGAACCCCCTTTTCTTGTCTGATCCATGTATCCAGCATCAATTAGTTTGGAAACTCAGCAGCCTCAAAGCACGCATAAAACCATGGGCTTCCACTTTCCAAAAACACAATGCTCATAGACTTCTCGAGCTTGAATCAGCGATCAAAACCCTCATCTTTTCAAATATTAGTGTGGGGACCACTATTGTAGAGGGCCATGCTTTAAAGGATCTAGAATCAGAGCGGAATTCACTTATGCTAAAGGATGAATCCACTTGGAGACAGAGATGCAGATCCAAGTGGATCAAGAATAGTGATCTCAACACCAAATATTTCCATAGTTTCGCCTGTGCAAGCAGGAACAGGAAACATATATGGGGAATCATAGCGGAGGATGGGACACCTCACACTAGACAACAGGCTTTAAAAACTGCAGCTGTTAATTTTTACAAACCATTCTTTGAACATAATCCCTCTGCGAACCTATAGAGCTCAGCTTCGGTAGCTAGTCTCTACTCACACATAGTTTTGGAAGAAGATGCTCTTCTAATTAACAGACCGTGCACTCTACAGGAGATTTCAATTTCTCTCAAATCCTTCTCCAAGGACAAGAGTCCAGGCCCTAATGGCTGGATGATAGAATTTTACCTTCACTTCTTCGATCTAGTTGGTCCGGATCTTCTAGAGCTAGTGAAGGACAACATACTTCCTGGTAAGGTGATTGGTGTTATCAACTCGACTTTTCTCATCTTATACCCAAAGAAAACTCTCCCACATCCTTTGGCGATTATAGACCTATCGCCCTCTGCAACCTATGCTATAAACTCATTTCCAAAATTATTTCCACAAGGATCAAGCATTTCCTCTCACATATCATTTCGATATAACAACTAGGGTTTTTAAAAGGACGCGAGATTCTAGATTCCATTGGCACACAGGAGTGCCTAAACAACATCAAAACTAAGAAATACAAGGCACTTATTCTTAAATTGGACCTAAAAAGGGCCTTTGACTGCATTGATTGGGACTTTCTCAGATTAGTTCTAGCTCAGACAGGATTCGGCCACCTTATGATAAAGTGGATTATGAGCTATGTAGACAGTGCCAACCTTGCCATTTTATTCAATGGAGAATCCTCCTCTTTATTTCGCATGGGAAGAGGTCTGAGGTAGGGTTTCCCCCTCTCACCTCTTATTTTCATATTGGCTATGGAAGTCGTAAGCCTACTTCTCAAATCAACTCAAGTAGAAGGCAAGATATCTGGTTTAAAGGTGTCCAAAACTCTCAAGATTCTACACCTCCTTTTTGCATATGACGTCCTCATATTGACCAAGGGAACTTCTTAGGAATGGATTGAAATAAAATAAATCTTACACAAATTCTGTAGCGCCACATGTTTGATGATCAATTGGGTAAAATCCACCTTTCACTTTTCCAATATACATCAAACTTCTCTGGACCAGATTAAAGGTATCTTCCCCTACACCTTCTCTCCACTTTCCTCTGCTCTAAATTATCTAGGCTACCATTTAAAATCAGACTCCTACAAGCCTTCAGGATGGAACTGGTTACTTGCAAAAGTGGAAAAGAGGACGGGTCACTGGTGCACTAGGTGGCTCTCACTTGGTGGCAGGTTTACTCTTATCAAAGCAGTTCTCGAAGGACAGATAGTCTATTGGATGGCCCTAGTTGCCATTCCTACTTCGGTCTTCACAAAATTTTGAAAGTTGATCTTTAACTTTATTTGGTGTGGCTATTCTGAACACTCCCGGTAGCACCTTTGCAACTGGCATTCATTGGAAAAGCCTAAACAAAAGGGAGGGTGGGGGATTCGAAACCTTCACTTTTTTAGTCAAGCACTTGCTAGTGCTTCCCTCTAGAGAGTACTGACTCGCCCGAGCATCTGGCATTCCATTATAATCGACAAGTATCTCTGCCATCACACTGTCAAAAGATAGCTCTTAGCGCAGACGACCATCCCGAGATCGGCTTCATATTTATGTAGGAACCTCTTGAAAACTAAATATCTGATCAATCGTTGGATATGTTGGCTCCCAGGCTCAGGACATGCTATTAAACTGGGTTGTGATCGCATACTTGGGATGGATTATTTTGTCTACTTATCCCCACAGTTATTAACACACCTACATTCAAAAAATATATGGTACTTATACCAAATGAGAGATACCACCAGTACAGAATACCAACCAGACAGATGGATCTCCAACGCAACACTTGGTATCAATCTGGAATTAGCTTGTGCCTAGAACTCATTTTGTACAACCCTCATGCACTTGGGTATCCACCTCACGAATTCACAAGACCAACTCCACTGGTCAAGGGGAGATCATTATGGCATCCTCTCTGTACAAAATGTATATGTTTCCATAGCTAATACACATTGACACTCCAATTTACAAGGCTGGAGGAAACGCATCTGGAACTAGCGCATTCCTCCCAAGGTAAAATATTTTGCCTGGCTTTTGACTGAATATAAACTTAATACTTGGGACTTCCTCATTAAAAAAGGCTGGACTAGTCCTAGTTTTTGTCATCTTTTCCGATCAGACTTGGAAACAACAAATCACATATTTATCAAGTGCATCTACACTAGGCAGGTTTGGCACAAAATAAAACTAGCGCTAAATCTCACCTCCAACTGGGATGGGAACAACCTATCGAACTGCTTTGGATCTTGGGCGCAAAAAGAACACAAACTTAGACATCTCCCTTCCATAATCTGTTGGACGATTTGGCTTGAAAGAAACAACACCATTTTTAACAATGGGACTCCATCTACAAGTGTTGCAGCCTACAAAGCACTTGGCATCTTCAATTCTTGGAACGATTCTCATGCCTCCAAGCCAAGACCACAATGCACATTGAAGATACCTAAACTTGATGGCATCACCACAGCCTGGTTTGATGGAGCATCGCTCTCAAATGGGTCACAGAGTGGAGCTGGAGGACTAATTAAAATCACACATAACACCTTTTACAAATGGACTTTCAACTGTGGCCCAGGCACCAATACCAGGGCAAAAATTTTGGGTGTCTGGGCCACACTATACTTAGCTTCTAGACTATACATCGAAACCCTTCAGGTTCTTGGGGATTCCAAAATTGTCATTGAGTGGTTGAGTGACAGGGGAGAAACTCCAAGCAATCCCCCTCTTAGCATGGAAGGACAGAATTAGACTACTACAACAAACTTTCACAAAAATCAACTACAATCACATATACCGAGAGCACAATAAATTTGCGGATCATCTCTCAAAGGAAGCACTCTAGACACAAGAAGGAATCATATCCTACCATCTCTAGATAGATGGCCATGAGGGCCCTCCTCTGTCTCTATCCTTGTGCTAAGATCAATTAATCTTCCTCCCTCCTCAGCAGACTTTCTTGTAATGAAAGCAAGATTTTCATATTGATCTTAGGACACTATTACTCTTCTGAAAAATATCCACTCGACAATCCTGGTTTTGAGTCACTATGCAGATTATTTTCACTCATAGATCTTTATCATTGTCACTTGTTTCTTTTTATAACTCTCTCACTTTATTGGTTGAAAGACTACAAAAGGGGAAAGTTATAAAATCTACTCTGTAGCTGATCCGTCAGGATTTTTCGAATGACTTATGGTTGAGTTTTTTAATTTGCATGAATTAATTGACTATTGGGAAACTTAATGAAAGAACGAGAAAAGAAAAGGAATTATACAGCCATTAACATATTTGCAGATCTGAAATGCAATGAAAAACAGCAAACCACAATGCACAGGTTGATAACGGAGTTCGGCACAACTTTGCCTACGTCTTCGGGCCTTTTCTCTGTGGGGGAGGCTTCTTTATTTATGTTTTAAAAGCTCAATGGTACATCTTTACAATGCCAAATGGCCTCTAGACTGATCTGGTCTTGTTCGCCCAGATCTCCGGAACCATGCACAAAAAACGGCACCTGAAATGGATGTCCGGAGCTCTCAGAAACGGTCYGACAACATCTCCTCCTCAAYGGCTTCCCTGCCTCAAACTGGCTTTGACTTGGCTTCTCCTCAGCATCTCTGCTCTGAATTGCTCTCAAAAGCTGTCCCCGTGGCCTCAAAATGGCCTTGGTTAAATAGTGGGGGAGTTGGTTATCCATCTCCAACTTCCTCCACGAATTTAGGCTCTAAAAATGCCCAATAACCCCCAAAAATGAGTTAATTACATTAAAAATGGCTTAAACAATAATTAAAAGCCAAGAAGTGGTTATAAAAACCCACTTTCAACCATATAATAGTTATAAAACAGGCGCTAGCCCCCTTTGCATCCACACGCGCCCTTTATCGTGATCATATGGGATCATGTGGCCACGCGCTAGCGCGGGCCACCCCTTTTAAGCTCCAGGTAATGGTCATATAACGTGGGCATATAGTCGTGGGCTAAGTTTTAACCGTCCAAACCATAATACAACGGTCATATATAATAACGAAACCGTGGGTTATAACGAACCCCAAACAACCGCGCACTCCGTTTACATTCGCGCCCGCATAGAATGTGGTCCCGTTGCAGGGTTACATGGAAAGCCGAGGGCTGGGGCTAAGCCCCGGCCCTTTCCCCCCGCCAACCAACAATTAAATCAAACTTAAATATAATTTTGCGCGTCACGGTAACAAGAACCACCTGGTGGCCCGTTGGTCGGCGACTTGATACGAAGGCATAGCCTGTTGGGGAGGTCGCGGGTTCGATCCCCGGCGACACCAAAAATTTTGACATAGGCCATATTGACAAAACCCAGGGTGCCACGTGGCAGCCCGTGATTGGGCCATGTGGCACCCTCACATCCAATCGATGCATGCCATGTGTCGCTTGCCGATTCGTCCACGCCACCTGCCACGTCAGCTCTTCGTACCTTTCCACGTCACTTACCACGTATGCTGCTGACGTCACCCGTGCCACATGTCACACTTTCAGTGGTGACACGTGTCACCTCGGGATTGGTACATCCGTACACCAAAAATGCCAAAACTTCCTGCCACGTGTCACTGCCTGAGGCTGCCACGTGTCACCTATACAGACGTGCCACATGTCCTATACAAACTGACACGTGTCCTGTACGGACTATACGGACAGGTACAGTTAGCATCCAAAATTTTTCCCTGTTTGGCTTGGCGGACAGAATGCGATATCTTCTCCATACAGACTCTGTTTGACAAAGTAAATATACCACCGGAATCAGGAAGACGAGACAGACGCAATGGTGTTGGTTTCGTCAGATTCCGAGCACTTTCATTTTTGAGCATTTTTCAAGCCCTGACAAGCTTCTGAATCTGATTTCGGATCAGTAGCTGAGAATGTAACCTCTTATTATCATAACATATATTATATAAATATATAATAGAGAAACTTTCCAGTTGGAAAAAAAATGCTCATTGGTTGAGCCAAACATTGGGTGATTTCTATTCATTAAAATATATCTTATTAATTAAAAATTGCTCATTAAAATTCACATAATCAACAATCATGTAGGTGTGAATGAAATTGTTGGTACCTTTCCAAACCCAATCAACAATTACCTCACGAATATCCCCAATGAAAAATCGGCTCATGAAGATAAAACGTGTTGTTAGGATATAAGGCTTGCATTTGTAATAAAGTTACTTTATGACTTTAAGTTATCATTTATGCTTTTGTACACTTTTTGTATAATATGGTCTATCCCACATTCATAAGTGGAAATGAATTGCTCAATTAGAAATCATATATAAAGAGGTAAACTCCATTGTAATAAAGGTATTGATTATTCATAATATCAAAGTGTGTTATTGTGTAATCTCTCTCTTGTGCTCAACACTAAGTAGGATTTGGGTTGTTTCTGTAATATGGTATCAGAGTGGGAAGCCATATCAAGAGTCTTTGGCCTTTTAAAGGTAGTGTTTCCACTATTGCATAATGTCACCTAGAAAAAGAATTTCCACCACTAAAGGTTGATCGATAAACATGAGAGATTGAGGAATGAACTACATCCAACCATTATATCAAATTTTAGAGGTTAGCCACCAAGGAAAAGGATACACCACTAGGAACAAGAGCCACCATCTAAGCCAACCACCATTTGCACATGAAGGGGAGTTGTTGGTAGGATTCACCCACAACAATGAAAAAATGCACCATTTGCATGTGAAGGGAGTCGTTGTAATATTAACCTAGAACATGAAAAATGTTGTAGTTGGAGATCCTATATGGAATTTTATCCATTGGAAATTGTTGTACCATATTCCACCACGGTCATATGCTCGTTGTACAACAATTTGCAAACACTATAAAAATTCTATACATTTATCATACATGAAACCACTATCTGTGGGATTAATCAAATCATATTATAGTCACCAAAATGGAATCATCACTAATGTACATATGATTGTGTCATATAGTTGCAGAGATTTCACTAGTATTTCAACATATTTTCTTGAATCTAGCTAGATCTATCTAATTCATGGTAGATTTGATGCCCAACAATAATTTTCATGGTAGTTCTCACTAATTTTCAGTATAGTTCTAATTCCATTTACTAATTTTATCTTTCCAACAGTGTTTCTGAAAAGATTTGATTGGTTTGGACAATATTTTTCAAAAGGTTAACACAAAGTTCATGTTTTTGATGGAAATCCCATTAGAATAATATCACAGTTTCAATTTCACACCTAGAAAGTGAAAATCTAGATGCAATTAATGAACAAGAACCTACAAGGAATAGTAAAAGAGACTAAGAAGTCACCTCATATCAAAATTTAAATTGTTGGAATCTTAGAGCAAAGATGATAAAGCGAAATCCATCATTGGCCTTGCTCTAATAGATTTTGAGTTGCATCATGTAGATTTGGAAAAATCATAAGCATTGGATTCTAACCACATAAGAAATTTGATATCTCTTATCATACAGTTAGCAAAAGTCAAAGCTACAATGGAGGAAGAGGATGTCAAAGTCATCATGTTAAATAGTATGCCTTCTAAATACATCAATGTTATTTTTACTCTCAGTCAAATATCTTCACAAACTTTGGAAGACATGATTGTTGATGTCTTAACTAAAGAAAAGAGAACCATTGCAGGAGATAGAAAATATGATCCTCAACCCGAGACTACATTATACTCAAGATACAATAGTAGAAGACTAGCTAAAGACAAGAAGGGGGTGGAATGTTATTATTGTGAGAAAATGGGTCACACATCTTGGAACTACATATTTTGAACCAATGATGTTCTCAAGGGAAAGTTCAATGACAAACCACATCTAGTTAATGAATTTATTGTTGAAGATCCGCCAGATGCAAACAATGGTGATGACCTTGCTAAATAAATGACTTCTCATGCATTTTAAGAAGCTTGCACCGTGGAGATGAGAAGGGATCTAATGTAGATATAAATTAGCATCGATGGCTACCTAAATAGTTTGGGATTTTATGAATACTGGGAATTACACCCTTATGAGGGTCATGAGACAACTAGATGGAGCACCTATGGATGTAGTGTAGTATAGATGATTTTCCAATCATTCGAGAGATTTGTAATTCAGGAGTTTAGGCAGGTGGAATCTAGGAACTTGAGAATTAAACTAGAGATCTATACCTCTACAAGAGTTACAAGGCAGCTTGATGGAGCTCTACCTAGTCCCAAAACTTTTTTTCTAAAAAAAAGGTTCTAAAGAATGTTTGATTTTGATGTTTTAGTTTTCAATTAATGTGTTTTACATTAGAGGAAATTTAGTGCTAACATAGATCAAACAAGAAAGACATGCTTGTTGAGTTGAAAATTCAATAACCAATAGAATTTCAAAGAATTGAGTCAATGATAATTGTTGAGGTGAAGAGTCATGTTTCTATTTAGCATTATTAACCATATATACACCTCACCTTGATTAAAATCGTGGTCAGATTGTCTTGATATGATAACTATCTTTGAAATCTAAATAAAAATATATAAAGAAATCTACATTAGAGTACAAAGAACCCGACGTGTTTCCATCCCTCCGGGGATCATCATCAAGAGCACTCAAGAGAGAAAAAAAGAGGCTCGTCGAATAAGAAAATATACAACAATTTAAATATATGAAGAAATTGATATCTATCAATCAATGTGTTATCCTCAACTTTGATTTCTCGAGTAGTCTGAACCCATCCAATGTGTCACTTTTGTAAAGGGAAAGAATCTGGTTGAACATTATAAAGACACAGAGAAAAATCTAAATAAAAAATATATATAAATAAATATGTGTTATAGTACAAAGAACCCGATGTGTTTCGATCCCCCCGGGGGTCATCATCAGGAGTGTACGGGAGAGAAAAAAGACGCTCATCGAATAAGAAAATATACAACAATTTAAATAGATGAAGAAACTGATATCTTCCAATCATTGTGTTATCCTCAACTTTAACTTCTCGAGCAGTCGGAACCCATCCAACGTGTACCTCATGTATAGGGAAAGAATCTGGTTGAACATTGTAAAGACATAGAGTAAAATCTAAATGAAAAATTACAAAGAAATCTGCATTAGGGTATAAATAACCCGTCACATTTTGATCCCCCCGGGGATCATCATCAGGAGCGAGAGAGAGAGAGAGAGAGAGAGAGAGAGAGAGAGAGAGAGAGGCTCATCGAATAAGAAAATATACAACAATTTAAATAGATGAATAAATCGATATCTGCCAATTGATGTGTTATCCTCAACTTTAGTTTCTTGAGCAGTACTTTGTTGGCACAGGGGCAGACCCAGGGTTCAACGCTACAACAACGCACCAACAAAACCTAACTACCATCCCTTTCGGAAACACCTACGGAGTAGATGAAGTCTCACCCGAGGTAGAGGCAAGGGTGGTTACAGGACTCCATTGTCTGCAACCTTAGGTAAATGGATTCAACATACATAATACTTGCATACATACAACATACATACATGGATTCAACATACATACATAATTGCATAAATGGATTCAACATACATACATAATTGCATTTCTGAATACATAAATGGATTCAACATACTGAAAAACCCATGAGGCCCTCGGATTATACATATTTAACCACTCAAATATGCATATCCAACAATTTCTCGCTGGATTTTGGGCAAAATTAACTAGATAATATCCTCAAAAAATAGTCAAAACATAAAACGTTTAGACTAAAGCATCATCTTTAACTATCACCTTGTAATTCTAGATTAACATAGCTTACATGGCACTATGATGTGGCATACACGGCTTATTGTTTTATAATTTCCTTAGAAGACCCATTTTTTCCAAAATTCCTCGAATGATATTCAATTGGTATTATTTTCTTTCAAGTTTGTAAGCCTTGAGAGGGGGTGTTAAGATATAAGGCTTACAGTTGTAACAAAGTCACTTCACGACTTTAAGTTATCATTTATGTTATTGTTCACTTTTTGTGTAAAGTGGTTTATCCCATATTCATAAGTGAAAATGATATATAAGGAGGTAAATTCCATTCTAAGAAAGAAATTGGTTATTCAAAATATCAAATTGTTTTATTGTGTAACCTCTCTCTCATGCTTAGCGATGAAACACTATCTAGGATTTTGGCACTAAATAGGATCTAGGTTGTTTATATAATACATGTCACATGTGGGATTTGAACCTGATGGGGAGACACTAAGTAGGATCTAGGTTGTTTATGTAATAGTACATGTCATATGTGGGATTTGAACCCGATGGGGAGGATAACAACTTATCCTCTCAACCACCCGAACTAGACCCAATTCACACACACACACACATACACACACACACACACACATGTCTATGTGTGTGTACGTGTCTGAAAATACCCAATAAGTACTTCACATTACTACACTCCTAATTTTGTTTGATCCCCCACATTTACTAAACCCAATAAATACTTGACCTCACTACCCTCCTAATTCTATTTGATCACCCACATTTACTTCACCACTTACATTTGCATTATCCTCTTCTTAACCTAGTGCAACGATTACAACATGTACATTTAAAAAAAAAAAAACATTTTCCCCTTTGTGTATAAGGAATAACAAACCACCAATTTCCATCAAAGACATCAAGATGGAAGAAAACATGTTCACAATGTTCTAGAAGCACAAATGGTTTGGTTTGAAATTCTAGTATTTCTCTATGTATGTCAATAGAATATAATTCACTATCTAGGTCATTTCTATTATATATTCTTGTATCAAAAATATCAAAGCATTTACTTTTAAAAATCATATATCTAAAGGACCTATAAACCATTTCAATTATCTCTTGAATGGTGCCAATATAATCAAGGTGTTCTTCTATTGCGTTTATATATGTTAAAGTTGCATGACTTTTTTAATCAAATGCAATAGACACTCCACCATCACATGTTTTTGTGCCATGATTTGCAATCTCCACTCTAAAATGATGACCATA
Organism: Picea engelmannii; assembly: GCA_009831015.1. Taxonomy (NCBI): domain Eukaryota; kingdom Viridiplantae; phylum Streptophyta; class Pinopsida; order Pinales; family Pinaceae; genus Picea; species Picea engelmannii. Next base: position 610,665 of record ML784223.1, on the reverse strand, counting down.
TTCCCACATCGTAAGATATGTTCATACCTTTGTGCATAGACAAATTTGCATATGAAAATCAAGAATTATTTTTAAACTTGTAACAATACATAAATATGTTAATTTAAATTTATGCAGTTCATCACATAATCCATCACATACCATATTTTTGCATTGAATTCCTATGTTCAATGCATCTAATTCATTCTCCTTATTTGTTAGTTTCAATTTATGAATTTTCTCCTTTATCCATGTGTTTATGCACTATGCAGACCATTGATAACATAATTCTTCAGGAAGTGGAATATGAGGGTTTGATCTTCTAAATGTTTGTATGTCTTCATGCCGATGTTGATGCATCTCATTGTACATTGCCGCCCATTTCCTGGTAGTCTCCATATTGAACAAAATGAATTTATTCCTTTTATCTAGTTCATCCCCATTCACAATGTTAATGAACACTTAATATTATTCAACTTTTGCAAGAAGGATAGTTATCATTAAATGACACAACTACATCCTTATATATGTCAATTAAGTATATTACCTCTAAGAACTTGTGTTTCTTCATTTGCTTCAAGGTTCTCCCCTTCTATTTGATCTTCATTCCAGACACCATTCCACATGAGTGGAGCACATATATGCATTTTGACATGATTGTCATAAGCATCCAGTGTCTTCAAAAAATGGACAAAGATTAAATAGAACAATAGTAGGGTTGTTCCTTTTGTTGGTGAGGAGAAAGAGTGGGTGGTAGAAGAACCAAGTTCTCATGGGGTGCAATAGGATGAACCTCATAGCATACTTATAAAGGAGAAAATCATGTAGCATTATGAACTACTCGGTTGCATATGTGTTGGACAATATGAAGATAATTATCCCATTGCTTATGAATATGGAAGAACATATGGAGAGCATGAATGAGGGTATGATTAACCACCTATGTTTCATCATCTGTCTAGGGGTGAAAAATGCAATGGAAAATTGGAGTTTATATCCCAATAAATGCCATAGTGTTTTCTAGAAATGACTGAGGAATATAGAGTCTCAATTAGAGATAACGGAGAGGGGAAGACAAAATTTTCCCATATCTATGTGAAAAAAATATTGTTATTTTGTTGTGTTGTTAGTTCCTTAGTGCAAGAGTTAAAAAACGCAATTTTTTAAAACTGGCATACAATGACAAATATTTCATTATGTCGGTGAGTGGTGATAGGGATTCCACTAAAAAAATCAAGAGAAGTGGATTCCTAGGGCCACGTAGGGATGGGTAGGGATTGGGAGAGGTTGATTTTATGATTAGCAAGCTTTGAGGAACCATAGAGAGTGCAAATACATATGAAGGCAATGCCTTCCTTCTTCATGGTAGGCCAAAAGAAATAGCTTTGTAAATGCTAGAGAGTTTTATGAATGCCAAGGTGTTCACTATAAGAAGAAGCTGGGTCTCCTTGATGAGGAGATATCCATCCTATATAGTGGGCACATACAACTAATCGAACTTATATAACTATACATTGCTAATAGAGAAATCTAGGAAAGAGGTTTGATTTACCTTGGTCAGAGAGTGCAAGCATGGATGATAGGACCAAAATAGATATCTAAATAATATTATTGTTTCTAGTGGTCATAAGAAGGAACGTGGATATTGAGACTGATAAGCGTAGAAAGAGGAGGTTGGTGGAGGATATCTGATATTTTGTTAGTGTCACCTTTCTTATATTTGATGACTGGATGGAATTGTTGAACATAAGAGGCCCATTTGATGTGTCGTTGCTCCTGCAACATTGTTGGTATATTCAAGAAGAGAAATAAGATGAGGATTAGTGTGCAAAATGGTCACTTTCCCCATCAAATAGTGCTTTCATTGCTTAAGAGCTTAGATATGAGCATAGAATTCTTTGTCATATTCATTGTAGCATAATTTGGAATCCTACAAACTTTTGGAATGATAAGCGACCAGATGGACATCTTGCTTGAGGACTACTTCAATAGCATGTTGGGAGGCATCCAACTCAATTTCAAAAATTTGTCAAAGGTATATAAAATGAAGTAACAAAGTGGAGAAAAAGGCCTTCTTCAAGTGACATTGTAAAATATTCATCAACCACAAATGTATAAGAAAATTTCATCTTGTTGGAGAGTATGTGTAAGGGCATGCTTGATCTGAAAAGTGAGGAATGAATTTACAGTAAAAATTGAGGCCCCCTAAGAATCTCTTCGGGTCTATGGTTGAGTGAGGGACCAACCAATCCAAAATAGCTCTAACATTTATTGGATATACCTTAATACCAAAGTAGGAGATAAGAAAACCCAAATATCGCACACTAGTTTTCCCTAAACAAGATTTATGTCATTTCACCTACAACTTGTGAGTCCATTACTGGTACAAAATGGCGTTGACATGGTGAAGGTGTTGATGGGCCTCTGCATTGTTCATTTTATAGCCCATATTATGTAGACATTTGACTTATTTTTCCCTAGGCTAATATCTGTATGTATAACATTCATGCTTTTAAATGATTAATATGGACAATATGACATGTGCTTATATGGTTATGCATGATTAGCTTAATTCTTAAGTATGTGTGTGATGAATATTTATCATTGAGTGGATATGATAAGTTTTGCATATATTGTATGAGGAAACTAATGTGATCCCAAAAGGCTAAGTGTAGGGATTTGATCTGCCTAGGCAATAGTGATCCCACCAAATAATGCTTGCATTGCTTGAGAACTTAGATACTAGCATAGAGTTCTTTATCATACTTATTGTACCATAATTTGGAATCCTACAAACTTTTGGAATGATAAGCAACTGGATGGACATATTGCTTAATGACTACTTCAATAGCATGTTGTGAGGCATTCAACTCAATTTCAAAAATTTGTCAAAGGTATAGAAAACGAAGTACTAGAGTGGAGAAAAAGACCTTCTTCAAGTGACAGTGTAAAATCTTCATCAACCATAGATGTATAAGAAAATTGCATCTTGTTGGAGAGTATGTGTAAGGGGCATGCTTGATCTAAAAAGTGACGAATGAATTTACGATAAAAATTGAGGCCCCCCAAGAAGCTATTCAAGTCTATGGCTGAGTGAGGGACCAACCAATCCAAAATATCTCTAACATTTGTTGTATATACCTTAGTACAAAAGTGGGAGATAAAAAAACCCAAATATCACACATCAGTTTTCCCTAAACAAGAATTATGTCATTTCACCTGCAACTTGTGAGTCCATAATTGGTCCAAAATGGTGTTGACATGGTGAAGGTGTTGATGGGCCTCCGCATTGTTCATTTTATAGCCCATATTATGTAGACATTTAACCTATTTTTCCCTAGGCTAATATCCCTATGTAAAACATTCATGCTTGTTAATTATTGATATGGACAATATAACATGTGCTTATATGGTTATGCATGATTTGCTTAATTCTTAAGTATGTGTGTGATGAAGATTTATCATTGAGTGGATTTGATAAGTTTTGCATATATTGTATGAGGAAACTAATGTGATCCCAAAAGGCTAAGTGTATGGATTCGATCTACCTAGGTAAGATTGATCCCATCAAATAGTGTCTTCATTTCTTGAGAGCTTAGATATGAGCATATAATTCTTTATCATATTCATTGTACCATAATTTGGAATCCTACAAACTTTTGGAATGAAAAGTGACCGGATGGAAATATTGCTTGAGGACTACTTCAATAGCATGTTGGGAGGCATCCAACTAAATTTCAAAAAGTTGTCAAAGGTATAGAAAACGAAGTACCAAAGTGGATAAAAAGACCTTCCTCAAGTGACGGTGTAAAATCTTCATCAACCATAGATGTATAAGAAAATTGCATCTTGTTGGAGAGTATGTGTAAGGGGCATGCTTGATCTGAAAAGTGAGGAATGAATTTACAGTAAATATTGACGCCCCCCAAGAAGCTTTTCAGGTCTATGGCTGAATGAGGGACCAACTGATCCAAAAGAGCTCTAACATTTGTTGGATATACCTTAATACCAAAGTGGGAGATAAAAAAACCCAAATGTCGCACTTCAGTTTTCCCTAAACAAAATTTATGTCATTTCACCTACAACTTGTGAATCCATAATTGGTCCAAAATGGTGTTGACATGGTGAAGGTGTTTATGGTCCTCTGCACTGTTCATTTTATAGCCCATATTATGTATACATTTGACCTATTTTTCCCTAGGCCAATATCTCTATGTAAAACATTCATGCTTTTTAAGGATTAATATGGACAATATGACATGTGTTTATATGGTTATGCATGATTTGCTTAATTCTTAAGTATGTGTGTGATGAATATTTATCATTGAGTGCATTTGATAAGTTTTTCATATATTGTATGTGGAAACTAATGTGATCCCAAAAGGCTAAGTGTAGGGATTTGATCTACCTAGGCAAGAGTGATCCCCCTCTTTCATGGCTCCAGACAAACGTGATTGCTACTAGGATTTTTAATGGATCTTGTCCCTTCACCTTCTTTAGAAGCTAACAACACTTGGAGGTAGCATTAATGGCCCCACAAAATTAAAATCCTATTTGATTTAGGAAATTCAAATTGACTTAGGAGGGAAAGAGTCCCTTGAGGTAACATGCAAAAAACTAGGAAGTCAAGGGACACTCCTAACCAATATAAGGATTGATTGGATGGGCTAGATAGGACTCTTTTAAAGTCAAAATAAAGGCATAGGTGATATAGTGGGGGGTTATTATTGTAATTTTATTTTTCTTGTTGTTGTTCAAACTAATTTGAATTGTAGTGAAGAGGAAAATTTATGTCCTCATGTTACATGACAATTTCTTAATAAATATATAGAGTTTTTGTTTCTAGTTTTCTTCTTGTAATTTTTGTTTTCCTTTGATTGTTTCAAACCATTGCTTACCTTGGAGTAAGGGCCCATTCTAAAGTTGTAATTGAGTTCGAATCCCCCCTACCCATAGCCTAGATTATTGTTGTGTTAATGGTTGTAACTTTCCATTCTTTTACTTGCTATTTATTTCCTTTAGTTTTGTGCTTTCATTTCTAGCAATATTTCCATTTCCTATATTTCCTTAGGCATTAATTTCAATTCCTTCCTTCATGCATTTATTTTAGCACTTTTACTTTACAATGTTCATCACTTTGAAGTACATCCAATGGATCTAATATGATTACTAATGTTGGTTGAATTGAGTGATCTAGTAGAAGCTTCAAGATCATAGATTCATTGGTTGAATAGAATCATTTAGTTAACTCTTCATCCATTAGAAAGTGACCCTAGACATCCATCTGCATCTACATATTGTCAGAGGAGATAGGAGTAACTGCCATGGACCTAAGCGCATGAGTAAATTAGAACGAGTTATCAAAGTTGACCATTTGTCTTGTCAACATAGATTACATTTAGTTAGTTGCATATCATTCATAGGGTTAAAATAAAGCTAAGCAAGTTAAGACCTTGTGGTTGCACATACAGTGCATAAGCACCATTAAAGCATTACGCATCCAAGTTGATAATTTAAGTATAAGTTAGGGAATGAAACAAATCAGGAACTATTGGAATGCTTTGGCCCAACACTTAGTGGTGGCGTATTTAAGGAGTCCTCGAGATTACCAAACGTTGTTTGAATATTGTTATAATTATTTAACTCACTAGGTGCTACATCCTATATTTGCTAAATATCAATACATCATCAATGTAAATGATCACATTGTTAATATTATGGTAACTACGAGAGGTATTTACCTCCATGTGTAAACCTGACGAGAATAGAAGACTCCGGAAAGCAAGAGAAAACCCTAATGAGTTGGCTAATAAACCTAGAAGTCTTGTTGGCTCAACAAGATAATTAATATTAGGTTATTAGCCTCCAAGAGAAGAAGCCGGCCAGAAATAATAATAATATACTGAACAGACACATATCTAGAAGGAGAAGTCGGCCCCAACAAATTTGGCAGAACCACTATAAATACAGGGCGCCAGTTCTCATTTGACACATCTCAGAATTGCAGAGAGCAACTGGTGTGCATTGCAATTCCCAGTTTTGTGCACACGTGTGGAGGAGAGCTGCAGGTGTAGCTGCTACAACAACCAGTTTCAGTATTGGCTTGGACTATCTCTTGGCTAGGGTTTGGACTATCTGATCAGCTATTATTGGTGCGCTATCCTTGGAGGAAGATGTGTTACACCTTGTTTGGCTATCTAGCCTAGGGTTTGCTTCT
>ML784223.1:531545-603864 GCA_009831015.1 Picea engelmannii | reverse complement strand
ACCTTAAGTGAAGAGATTGACCTAATCTCCAGAAAGATCAGTGCACCCTAGCCTAACGCATCTCCTGATACTCTCAGCAAGCCAAGAAGTGAAGTTTGAATTTCTGGTCAAATCTAGGGTTTGACCAAGTCAAGCAAGCCATGACTAACTCTATGAAGTCTGAGAACAATTTAGATGGAGCCTCTAACTTCAGAGCGTGGAAGACAAGGATTGACCTCATCCTTGCCAAGAATAAAGTGTTGGATATCATGAAAGGAAAGATTGTGAAGCCAGAGTTTGAAGAAGGAAAAGAGAAGGAACCGCAAAACGTTGCAGCTATGGAGAAGTTCAAAGATGTTGACATCAATGCCATGAGTATCATAGTGGATTCTATAAAACACCACTTGATACCCTACATCTCCCATATTGACTCATCAAAGAAGATGTACAATGCCTTAACAAATCTCTTCTCAGTCARAAACATTGGACAAGTTATGAGTCTGAAGAATGAGCTCCGTAACATGAAGATGAATGATGATGATAGCATAACATCATACTTTGTAAGGATATCCCAGTTAAGAGATCAACTACAAGYTATTGAAGAGATCACTTCAGAAAAGGAATTGGTGAACATAGTACTTAATGGTCTTCCCAAGACATGGGATGCATTTGCCGCAAGCATGAACACAAGGAAGGAGTATCCGACATTTGAAGAACTTTGGACTTGTTGTGCTCAAGAAGAATCAAGGATCAATGCAAAGGATAAACCCCAAAAGAAGTACGACGATCAAGCTTTCACATCAATATTCAAGAACTTTAGGAACAAAAGGAAGTTTGGTTCAAGGAGGAAGCCAAATTAGGAAAAAGACATTTCAGAAGTGCAATGCTTCAACTGTCGAAAGTATGGCACTACAAGAATCATTGTCCTGAGCTAAAGAAAAGGATGGAGAAACATGAAGCATCGATTGTCGAAGAAAAGGAACCTACAAAGAAGGATAAGCAGGATGGAAGAGACTTCTTCTTCTAAAAGGTAACAACACTCTTCTTATTTTTCTGTACATATCTTGCTTGCATCGTCTATGTACATATCTTGTATATCTATCTCTTGGAAAATAATGTGTTCCAAGAAGAACTATACCTATGGAAGAACAACAAGATGAAAATGGATATCATTAGATAATACACATTAAAAGATGAAATACAAATCATGTGGAAGCTATTGCAAGATAAGCCGAATCAATCATGAAAAGACTTAGAAGAAGCAAAGACAGAAAGAAGTCAGCAATCAAAAGGAAATTGGAAAAAGACTTATGACATTCTATAGAAAACAACAAGACAGAAGCATGGACTCTGTTAGACAAGAGAGCCAATTATATATTGCAGAAGAAAATAAGGATGCAGATGGAAGCATGGACTCTGTTAGATGGAGGGAGCCGATTATATGCACTCTTACATGAAGCAAGGGTTAGGAGGGAGCTAATCCTATGATCCATTAAAGATGATGAAATATATATATCCATGGTAGCAGCCATGAAATACAGTATGTGTTCAGTTCAACCACAAGATAAGACTTCTTCGAAGAGAAGCCTTAAAGTATTCCTGGCTGTCCATCCAAATCTGTGATCCTATGATGAAAGGAAGAAGTGGAATCTTTAGGGCATGGAATCTATAAGAAACTCCATGAACCCAAGAACTAAAGAAAAACATGAAGAAGAGAATGAAGATTCCAAGAAAGAAAGAGAAATCAGAACAACCAGACATTGCATCAAGAATCACAAGATTACCAGCCTGATATGAACTCACTAAAAGCAATCAAGCAGAAGAACTGAAAGTCATGATAAAAGATCAAGTGTCTGGAAGACTTATGAATGAAAATATTGCGAGACCTAGAACTAGAGGTTCTCCCAGATGGAGGGAGAAGACTATGATGATTACTTGTTCCAGTAAACCAGACTTATCTCTACATGAGTCATTATATCATCCACAACATCCATGAGTTGGAGTTCTACATCAAATGAATACAAAGAATGTTCTCCAGAGAAATTGAATAAAGAGTGTATGAAGAGAAATCTCAAGACTTTGAGGCATACCAGAAAGAGACCCCTGTATGCAGATAGAAGAAGATAACTTGGTGGAAGAACCTCCAGTGCACAGCAGAAGCGTGGTGAAGATTTCCTATAACATCAAGATGACTACTCAGTAGATCAGATCTCATGATGACAGAAGAAGTGCCACATAGATATGTTCCAGTTTTCAAACTATGATATACTCTATTGTTCAGATCTACATGAAGCCTTCACAATGTTCCAGACTAAAGTACATTTGAAATCAAGCATTACATTATCCATGATGAAGTCCAGAAAGGAGAAAATTATTTTCAAATACATATCTCCACAGATGAGTAGATAAGCAAACATTTTGGTAAAAACTTATATCCAAGGTAAAAGAGTTTGTGTACTCAAGCTAGAGCTCGTGGAGACAACTTCCTTCTTATTGAAAAAGGAAGAAATGACTCTCCAAGTTAGGAGGGAGCACTGAAAACATTATTGAAGACATTCATCTTTAAATCTGAAAAATAGTCCATCTTGGACAGATGCTTTCCTATTCGGAAAGTGGATTGAGACTTCTGACAGACAGCCACTTCCCATTGTGGTTAACATGGGAAGTAGTCTGATTGTTGATGTATCATAGACAACGACTTCCCATTGTGGTTAACATGGGGAGTGGTCTAGGGCAGTCTCTCTTCTTGAGGGTTACTCAAGAAGACTGGCCCGCCTCGTCGGACAACGATTTCTCATTGTGGTTAACATGAGGAATGGTTCGTTTTGGAGGTTGATACATGAAAATATTTTCCTCTTATGGTTAACAGAGGAAATGGTCCGGACATTCATTCCTTAGGGTTTATACATTCTCTCCAGGGTGCACTTTGATTAGTGTAGGAGGAATGGCCCAAGGTGGGGAATGGTCCAGGCTCATCATTCCTTAGGGTTATACATTCTCTCCAGGGTGCACTTTGATTACTATAGGAAGAATGGTCCAGGGTGGGGAATGGTCCAGGTTCAAAAGACAGGACAGTTACTCTTCCTTGCTTGAGAAGAATAGTCCAGATATCTCATTATTCTACTCTGAGGCAGATATTCTTTCAGAGCTCACAGATGTGAGTGAAAGATTGGCCCAAATGATTCAGTTTATATCATAACATTGTTTCTGTGCAGGTTGTTATCAGATGTTTGTTATGAAGACTATATGACAATAGATGTAGAATACTGTGGTGGATATGTTCTACTATTCGTGAGGCAGATATTCTTTCAGAGCTCACAGATATGAGTGAAAGATTGGCCCAGATAATTCAGTTTATATCATAACATTGTTTCTGTGCAGGTTGCTATCAGATGTTTGTTATGGAGATTGTATGACAGTAGATGAAGACTATTGTGGTGGATATGTTCCACTGTTCGTGACTATACGGTGTTGATCAAGTACTTGTGTGTTACTTGGTGTGGTAGTGTACCACTGGATTGTAGTTATGTACTACTATTGGATAGACACAGTTGTGTTCTATTTTTATTCTAATTGCCTTGAAGACTATCAGCAACTTATTGGAGATCATCATCATCCAGACAAATGATGAACAGAGATTTTCCAGACGGAAAACGGTTCAGAGCATTTACTCTTCTAGATTATAAGAATGGCTCTTGTATCATTCTATGGTGTGAGTGACTTATCTAGCATCATGTCTAATTACTCAGATGAAGTATGGTTTCGAGAGATGATGCAGTTGATGGTGATGGTGATGCTCATGATCTAGTCATGAGATAGTCTAGACGACTATATTGATGCTACCGGGTAAATGGTATGTTTTTGTGCTCAAGACCATTACCTGTAATACCTCCCTAGCTAGGAGGGAGTGTTAATATTATGGTAGCTACAGGAGGTATTTACCTCCATGTGTAAACCTGACGAGAATAGAAGACTTCGGAAAGAAAGAGAATACCCTAATGAGTTGGCTAATAGCCCTAGAAGTCTTGTCATCTCAAGAAGATAATCAATATTAGGTTATTAGCTTCCAAGAGAAGAAGTTGACCAGAAATAATAATAATATATTGAACAGACACATATCCAGAAGGAGAAGTCGGCCCCAGCAAATATGGTAGAACCACTATAAATACAAGGCACCAGTTCTCATTTGACACATCTCAGAATTGCAGAGATCAATTGGTGCGCACTACAATTCCCAGTTTGGTGTGCACGTGTGGAGGAGAGCTGCAGGTGCAGCTGCTACAGCAACCAATTTCAGTATTGGCTTGGACTATCTCTTGGCTAGGGTTTGGACTATCTGATCATCTATTGTTGGTGCGTTATCCTTAGAGGAAGATGCACTACACCTTGTTTGTCTATCTAGCCTAGGGTTTGCTTCTGGAGTAATTCTCATTCAAGGTTAAGGTGCTCAGAGGGTGGCTTCGGCCTATGGTTGGGTGACGAGGGTATCGTCAATGGTAAAATGAGCACACACTATTCTATATTCTAACACACATAACATTCCAAATGCGGTGATAATATATCATTGATAAATATCATAAATGTAGTAGGAGCATTAATAAGCATAGTGAGCCCCATACTTGATGATATCATGCTTGAAGGTCTATCTTAGTAAAATAGTGATCCCCAGCCAAATGATCCAATAGATCCTTAATCTATGGAAGATGATCCATATTTATTTTCTATGATCTTATTAGCAGCAAGATAATTAGTCACCAATCTCCATTAAAGTTTCTCCTTCTTGGGAATGATGAAGGTTGGAGAGCCACGTGAGGATGAGTTGGGTTGAATGCATATAGCATCCAAGAGTTGTTGTAGTTTCTTCTTTAGTTCTTCACTCTTAGCATGAGATAATCGGTAGGTAGTGGCATTGGGAAAAGAGATTCCATGAATCAAATCAATAAAATGCTCAATAACTATGGTGGTATCCCTTACAGTTCAATAAAGATGTCTCGACATTCATCAAGGAGATGTTGAAGGGAGGTGGTGATCTTCTACACCTCTATATTTAGTTTGAGAGGGTGAAAACCACATAAATGGAGGCATTGTTGGTGTTGGACTTGCTTGATAGTCGCATGACCAATCAGAAGTTGAGGTCATATTTCAGTAGCTCTTTAAAACTCAAAAGCTTGATCACCCTAAAATAAGGTATATTGATTCAAACATGCATCATAAATGGATTTATGATGTGACTAATAAGGACGACCCAATATGAGAGCAGCACAATCCAAAAGTGTGACATCACATTCCACAATATATTGAAAATAATAGATAACAAATGTAACCCTAAAGTGGTGATTAACGAAGGAATGTACCATTATTTGTGACCCACCCCAAATGGTATGAGTGAGGATAGGGAGTAATATGAATCTTGATTTCACTAACGACAAAGGTGGCACTCAAATTATTTTAACTATCATTGTCTAGAATGAGGTGATAAATATGGCCCTTTATCCAATAATTGTTGGTAAATAACACTTCCATGTATGTTGGGGTATAATGGTGCATCATAAAAACAACGCTAGCATCAGGGGTGGTCAAGTTCAAGACTTTGATTACCTTTGGATGTGGTGGTGAAGCCAATTGTGTAGGAGAGGTTCCCTATTATTCAGAGAATAATACCTTAGGAGGGGCTTGATGTCGTAGCACATGACACTCCTCAGATGAATGTGTGTTATATTTATGAAAGGAGAAATAAGAGGGCTTAAGAGAAATAGGAGAGGATGTCATAGGCAAGGGAAGAGAGCCTATGCAACATAAAGGGGGTGAACGAGGATGAGTAGAGCGAGGAGATAACATAGGATGTTTCCCTAACTTATAATCAGATATGAGCACTCTATTAAAAGATTGAGTGGCATTATCACAGTTAAACATTTTAATTTCAGTGCACAAGGAAGGAAACAAACCAATGATAAATTTTATACACAGAACATGTTCTCAATCTGTGATAGATAAATGTACTTGGAGCTTGATGAAATGAACAATATAAGCTTGAACTAACTAATTGGGGAATCAACAAAGATGAAGCTCATGTGCCCATAAAGACTTATGATACATTGGGGGGTATGCCTCACAAAACTACATCCAAGAAGTCAGTGTTTTGATCAAATGTTCTTCCCTAGCTCCATGTATAGAGTTGAGCATTCCTAGAGATTTTGCCACATTCCAACTCTATACCATCTAAATGAAGCACTATCCATTCCAATTTCTTAGCTTTGAACATCATACAACGATATGCAAAATACATGGACAGATTGTGAAGCTAAGAATCAATAGATTCACCATCCATGTCGGTAGAATACTTGGGAAAGGTAATATTGGGATCCAATCACAAAGATTCTAGATTTCAAATGAGGGTCACTTCAACTAAGTCAAGGCTTGCATTATGGTCTGCAAAGTGTCAATGGTGATCTATAGGAGTTGTGGTGAAGAAACCTCTAAGTTGGAGTCAAAGGTCGACTTCTCCTTTTGGGTGCCATGGAATAAATCCACATATTAGAAGATCGCTAAAGGGAGATGGAGTATAATGAAAGACATAATATAATGAAATGTGAAGCATGTGAGCAAGCCTCTTGGTGCATCATGTGAGGTAAGAGAACTAGAACTTGGAAAAAATATCTTTGTCTCATCAAAGTAATGTGATCAAACTTCTAGTAGTTGAGGAGCGGGCCTCCAATACTCAACATGGTAGGAACAACAATCCATCGATTAGTAGGCCTCATGATAGGTGTAGATTGATCTTCAATCTTAAGGAATTTTGTACTCTAATACCAATTAATATGGTTGTCATAAGCATTTATTGTCTTCAAAAAATAACCAAAGAATAAAGAGAACAATAATAAGGCAAAGACAAACTCACACAAACTATTGGTCTTCTCTTCTTATTTATATATTAAAGTTCTTCAATCAAAGTTGACTTAATCCAATACAATAAGGGTCTTTAGATATTGTTGGGCATTCCACTAATTTCCAATAGCTCTAATATTATAATACTAAATGTTAGAAATACAATAGTGGCTAACAATGATTAAAAATGACTTTCAGTAATCCTCAATCATACTATATTTTGTTTAAGAACTCAAACATAAAAAATAAAAATAAAAAGATGTATTAACAATGTTCCCTTCAACCATAACACCTTTAGAATGTGTTCTTTGTCTTACAAACTCCTTAAGTGTTTTCATGTACCTCTCTAGGAATAACATCCATCTACTACTCACCACACCAGCTAATTGAGTGTCTTCAACCAAATGTACCAAAAAAGATGGACTTGAATACCCACAAAACTAGTAGGCGACTCTTTCTCTAAAATAAAAACAATTTATACTATTTCATTGTGTTATCTAGGGATTCTTGTGACATGTACCTCTTTCCATGTGATCCACCTACACTCAAGATGGCCCCAATTGTTATTTAGAAATTCCATTAAAGTCACAATACTACTTGATATTGATGTATATACTTATTGAAGATAAATTTATTGTCTAGATAATAATATGAGAAAACAACCTCACAAACGCATGTACAATCATTTAATGGGATGACACAAATCTTGTGTGAGACTAGTGCATTGACATATAGTTGGTAGATATATATGATGATATGAATCCTCAAATGGGTTAGAATATGGTAATAATATTACAAACAATATGGGTAAATTAAGGGTTCTAGACTAATTTATATCTCAACCACATTAATAATATGTACCTTTAACAAATTATAGTGATCATGTATCTTGAGATCGGCAACTGACCATTAACAATGAATTATTTTCTCAATGAAGCATTATATCCTATTGGTGTTTTAATAGTATGAATTACCTTATTTGTAAGCTCTAAGTTGCCTTTAGCCTAAGTCATCTTTAGACAATATCCATGGTGTAGAAGGATCATTTTTTTGCCATCTACATTTGTTTCTTTTTTTCTCATAGATCTTCTTTAGCATGGTCAAATCTCCTCTAGATGCATTTGTATCTTTTTTAGCAGTTCAAAAATATATTCCAAAAGAGAATCTAACAAAAAAATTGTCACTCTAAGTTTTTTCTGATATAGGAGATTGTAGAATTTGGAAGCCTTGCTCATGACTTTTTGCATGCAATCAAAAGGAATTTTAAAGTCATTTAGATCATCGTCAATATCAAATAGGTATTTATTGAAAATATCCTCCTAGGATAAATGCAAGATTCAATCTTCTTTGATCGATCTATTGACATCATGCTATGAGAAGAGGGTCTTACTTCAACCTGTTCATTAGAAGCTCTCTTCATTGATGAAAATGACGGTCTTGTTGCAAAACTGATGTGTGTCCTTCATAGACACACTTATGCAAATATTCATAATACCTTGAACAAGTTTTATTGCCACAACATGGATAAGGGAATAATCATTTTGTCCTTTGTCTTGAACCACAAAAGCAATAAAAATAGAGAGGGTACATTACTTGTTAATGAACCTTGAACATACTCCAAGCCCTAGGAAGTCATGGATTGTCTAACAAATCACACTATAGATAGTAAATGACCTTTTAGGTATAAGTTGTGAAATATCATATATTTGAATGCCATTCCATAGGAGCAACACCTCCTCTATCACCGATTCCAAATAAACATCCATGTTTATAACATGATGTTTTCGAAGTACAATAAGAGACAACATCAAATGATCTTTCTACATATCCATCCAAGGAGGGATGTTATAGTATATTAAAAAGATGGAATGGTCAATTTGTATAATTTGTAGTGTAAAAAGAGAATGGATTCACTCTATCCATTGTTAATCCAAGTCTCATAATTCTTCGCTCGCGTATAAAAAATTTAGGTCATCTATTATCTATGTGCTTCATTTCCTTAGAATCTAATCTATAGGAATGCACAACACATCTTGTATGCTCCTATTTTTGCATGCCAATTCATATATTCAATTAAATATTTATCAATAAAACATGCATTTCAATCTTGGAACTATGGGTAATTGGCATAATACTTTTTGTGGGACATTTTTTACCTTTACATGTTAGCATTATATACTTTGTAATCAACACCCAAATCACTCAACAATCTTCAAGCATCTTTATGTGTACTAGGAAGTAAAACACGATATACTATAGTAAATAACAAGCTAAACACAACTAATATCAACTACTAACTAACAACTAATAATAAGCTTACAAGATTTAAGAGCGTGTAAAATACATTATACTATAGTAAGCATCTCAATGTATACCTTAACAAAGATGTAAAGCTAAGCTATTGTTTGACCATCCATGTGTTGAATTCAATTTGTTGTACAACCTTAAGTCAAGACCATCCATGTGTTGATTTCAATTTGTTGTACAACCTTAAGTCAAATGCTTGTGTTCAATCTTATCAAAGGAGATAGACAAAAACTGTTCATTTGTGCCCAATACAAAAAGGAAAAAACTAGAAAGATCTAGAAATATCTAAACTTGTTCTTACCAAAAGAAACAAAAAGGAGAAAACTATGCAAAGGAAACTCAATGAGATTGAGCTGACTAGAAGACGAGAAAGCTAGGCCAAAGTTAATGGATTCTGAAAAGTCTCCTTAGACTAGCCACTCCATTGGTCCACTTTCGAAAATGTAGATTACCTTCAGTATCCTCCAAAGCTTGCTTAGATAAAGAGTCAACTTCCATGTTGAAATTTTTGTATATATATATATATATATATATATTGAAAAGTAATTTTGCGGAAACTCCCAGTCAGCTTTAAAATTCTAGCTTTCCAGCCCTCTAATGTGCTCACATGTAAGTTGTCTTCTTTCTTTAGCCAGTCGATAACCACTTTTGAGTCACCTAGTAAATGAAGATCATAAAGCAATAAATACTCAACAAGCCAAAGAGACGTCCATGCCCCCATAAGTTTCACTTTTGTATTGGTTCCTTTGCCACAGTTAAGCTTCCATTTATAGACAGTCTCCTTTTGAACTTTAATAATTCCCCCAGCTCCACACATACTCCCATTCGTCTTGGCTGTGCCATCAAACCAGGGAAGCATCGTATTCAAATCAACAGAGATCGAAATATCCTTTGGTAACTTGTCTTTTGGATAAGAGATCTTGCAAAGAGGAAATGCTAGAATCTTATAAATCATTGTCTTCACCGACGGACTAGAATCCTCAAACAAAATTTTATTCCTCTCTTGCCAGATATACCAAATAGAATAAGCTGCTAAATAAGTAGGGACTAATTTGTCTTTTATCCAACTCTTCATACAATCTGAAAGAGTAGACCCTGCCCAGCTCCTATTTAATCTTAGTTCCTGATAGAGAGCGTTCCAAACTGAAATAGCAAAAGGACAGGTAATAAAAATGTGATTTATAGATTCACAATCCGCTTTACACAAGGAGCAGCATCCAAGGCCAGTCCAACCCCTTTTCTGAAGAATGTCCCAGGTTAAGATTTTACCTTCCAGGGCCAACCACACAAATAATTTAACCTTTAGTTGTATTTTCCACTCCCATAACTTTTGTTTCCAGAAATCCACTTTCAAAATCCTTTTCGCCAAGATGAGACTTGAGTAAAGGTTCTTAGCCGAGGGTATACCTAAATTGTCACTTCCTAACCACAAGAGAGTATCCTTCTTATCTTGAATTAGTGCACCTGACTTTGATAATGCACTTCTATACTCTTCCCATTCTTGCGCCAAGTCCCCCGTCAAATGCAAATCAGTACTACTGAGCCAAGAGGATAGCAATGAATGATCATCTGAAATCTTATTAACCTGTGCAAGTGTGAGAATATTCTAGTCCTTTAACTCCATCAACAGATTGCTCAAAAGGAAAGAGCGATCCCCCATGTCCAGGATTCTATCATTTCCTAAGAATATAGAATGCTCATTACCGGGAATCCAACTTAATCCGTGCAGAATCAGAAATAAGACTTTTGAAAGTCCTAACCAGATTCTAGACAAACCAGTCTTTTTAAAAGACTTACTTCTAAACCAATTAGTGACAGACTTCTGATAAAGATATTTGTCCAAAATTACTCTGTGCCATATGCCTTCACCCATAAGAACTCGCCAACACGTACTAACTGCTAGGGACTGAAATAAAAAATGTTATAAATAGTGTAAAGGAAGCCGTTGCACATTTTCATTTGAGTGTCTATATATATTATAACGCATACCGCTCGTGACTAACACATTTTTATTTTAGGCCTCATTTAGTAAGCGGGGAAGAAATCCATCCTAATTATAAAATGTGCAAACCTTTTCACTGCTTAAAGAGAATAGAAAAGTTTAGACTCTCTACGTTAGATATTTTTATAGTTGGTTTCAAATTTTTTGACACGTGTTGTTTTTAATATGAAAATTTAAGATTAAGTTTATATAATAAGAGATTGTATCTTTTAAAATTATTTAATAAATTTAAATTATAATCATTATAAAAATAATTTTTTATTATTATTTGTAAATTTAAAACATAATTTTTTTTATTAAATAATAGTTATTGATATTAAATTTTTTCTAAAACCTTCTATATAAAAATATATTTTTAAATCTTTAAAAAACACAATATAATAATATATTATAATTCTTATATTTAAATAAAATCACAAATATCATAAGATGAGATTTGAACTTAAAAAAATAAAAATTATGTTGCAAACCCTATTTATATCTAAATAAGACATAACCTAAGGTTAATGTTTGAATCTTAAACTTTAACATGAGGTTAATGTTTGAATCTTAAACTTTAATTTTTTTTAAATGGTGTAAATTCATATTTTTATTTAAATATATTATAAATTTGTGGATAGATTTTAATTTTTTTTAATGTTGTAAATTTATATTTACATGTTTTTATTTAAATATATCTAAATAATAAAATCACTATTAAAATTGATTAGGAATTATCATTTTTTTGCATTTTAACAAAATTTCTTGGTAGAAACTATATCATCAATTACAGCGACTTAAAAAATACAACCATAACATCAAATGCATGTGAATGGCACTATACAACTTAGTATTAGGTTGATGTGTGATTTAGTGTCTAAATTCATATGCATGTCACTTTTAAATAATAAAAAAAAAAAAAAGTAAATGAAAGTTGTATATGTAAACTCTAACCTTGAAAAACATATTTTGTGAGCTCTCGTCGCCCATGGAAGAACTAACTCTGACGACTCTGGCGAAATTGGAATCATTATGGAAGGAGCTTTCTTGGGGGCGATGGCGGGCAATGGTGAGATTTGAATCGGGATACCATTGCTGGTTTTGGCGCCCGTGATAGACGAGACTCTGCTCTTGGCACCTGAAACGCCATTGACGATCTTGGAAGCTTCCCTATTGTCGGTCTGGGCGAAGGTTTTTCCCTCGGCCTTTGTGAGCTCTCGTTGCCCATGGAAGAACTAACTCTGTTATGTTTAGGTGAAGTTTTGCTTCTGCTATAGCACCTGGTGCCTTGGGGAGGTTTGTTTTTCTTTTACCAGGGCGACTCACTATTTATGCTGCCCCAGTCACATCCCTTTTGGCTACTTGCACTCTTCCCCGAGCCTGTCTTGGTTTAAGATCTATCGTTCTGCTCTGTTTTCGTTGTTTCCAAGATCTTTGTTATATACCTGGTCCCTCTCTGCAGCTCCCTGACTACCCTTTCGTGACTTACTGGTGCGCTTCTCCACTCTTAGCTCTTACCGGCTTTCCTCTCTGATCTGCCAGTTAGGACGAGGGACCCCTGACATATCTTCCCTTCCTCAGTTGCTCTCCTACTTAAGCCTCAGTTTGAAATCCTTAGAAGCTTCTTGAGGGAGTCTAAGCGCATGGACCCCTCTGCAGGGAGTATGGGAGACCCATGGGACCATCCGACACTCCTTGCCTCGATTGATGACCTTTGCACTAACCATTTCCGGACTTCTAGACAATCTGTCGCACCTGGGCATTTGATCCCTGGCCCCACTCAACCATCTACTGCTGCAAACCTGACTACCCAGTCTGTATCTCCTGCCACTGTTGGGACAACTTCACAGGCTACTTTCAAAGGAGCTTGTCTTCCTGGTAATCAGAAGCGGAGCTTTGAAGGGATCGAACAGCTTGAAAGTGGACACGATGTGAGGCACTCTCAGCCAGGTCATACCCCTCTTAAACAAGGCACCCATAAACGTCTGCAAAAAGTTTGGAAACCTAAACTTAGACATCCCAAGCTCATTCTTGGAATGGACGTAGGAATTTCAGAAGCCTGCAACCTGGCCCTATGTGCCTTAGTTGGGAGGCTAGCTTACAAAGAGAAATGTAAGCAGAACTTTGATGTTTGGATTGCAAATCACTGGAAACCGCTCCTCGGATACCTACCCAAGGTCCACTTGCTTCAACAAGGCTGGCTTGGTTTTATTTTCAGAAAACCAGAGGACATTGCCCTCATCCTGGAAAGATTTTGGGCCATCAATGAGGGAAGCCTCATGCTCAAACGATGGAGACTTGGCTTCAATCCTTCCACGGAGTTCTTTAGTCATCGACATATCTGGGTCCTTCTACCAGGTCTCCCACTTCAACTCTGGAACCAACAGGCGCTCGAACTTATTGGAGCCTCCTTAGGTCATTTTCTAAGGGTGGATTTAAACTCACTAGCAGCATCAGACAGAAGAATGGCGAGGATTTACGTGGAAATCGACATCCAGGCTGGACTTCCTGAAATTTTGGAGATCGATTGGCGCAGTCAACTTATAGCTCAACGTTTGGACTACTTAGGCATTCCGTTTTGCTGCCCCCTCTGCCGCAGAACCGGACATTTGAGAAGAGAATGCTCAAAGTTCCCCCCTCCTAAACTTGTTTTGGATCCAGCGGAGGAGTCAACTTTTGATGGATACATCTCTTCACCCCACTAGCTTGCGGAGGAGGCACCTTTCCCTCGGAGGGACTGCAATCCATCTGATGAATCTCTAGTAGGTAAGATCCATCAACATTGCCCCTCACTCTTCAATACCTTATCTTCCTGGGATAGACTTTTCATCATCGAGCAAGCCGACAAAATCTTGTTTTCTGAACCCACGGCCTCTCTTCCTGTAAAGTATGTCCCACTACCTTTATTGCCCCCTTCACTACTAACACCAACCGAACCAGTTCCAACAAACARCTCCACCATCTCTCATCCATCACTTATTCCTCAACTGTTGACTCCACCTGATCCATCTGCAGGGGTTTCGGGTTTCCATCCTACAGCAGTCATAGATGTTTCACCAGATCCATTCACTCTACCGGGTTACTCTGAGCCGACCCAATCTGAACTCCAACTTGAAACCATGTTTCTGGTTGCTACCCCAGCTCCCCTTCTGCCCTTCGAATCGATTCCCATCCATACCTATCATGGGAAATCTCTTATTCAACCCACCCTTCTTCCATCTGATCTTCCATCTTCTTCAAACGTTAAACCATCACCTGAACTGGATCCCACTTGGTCTAGAGGTATAGGGCTTGAACTTTCGCCATTAAAAACTCGCAGTGCACACAAAAAGACTCTGACTGGACCATCAACTTCGGGCACTTCAGCTACTGTTACAAATCAAGGGGCACTTAGAGGATTAAAATCCCTAGCTCGAGGCAAATCATGATTCTTCTATCTCTCAACATAAGAGGGGTGGGAGGACCCCTGAAACTCGCCTCCATGTGAAGACTCCTGGAGAAGACTCATCCGTCAATCATCTTTCTTCAAGAAACACTAGTGGATGCTTCTACAGCTAGGGATTTCATGCATCTGCTCTGTCCGAACTGGATGACCTGTGCTGCAAGTTCTGTGGGAAACTCGGGCGGCCTTCTGGCCTTGTGGGACCCTTCCCTCTTTGATTTTTTGCTGATGCTCAGTCCTGGGGGGATTCTACTTTCCGGGACCTATTTTGAACTAAATTCTAATATCAATCTGCTCAACGTCTACGGTCCTTGTGCTGACCGTAAAGTTTTCTGGGAGCGACTTGATGATCTCGGGTTTTTGTTGGCAAAGAATCTCATCATCGCTGGAGATCTGAATCTAACCACCAGTCCCAACGAAATGTGGGGTGAAAAGGCGTTGATCGACCCACTCCTGAGCTTTTTTAATCATATTTTTTACAAAAACTCCTTGGTCGACTTGAAGCCAGCTGAGCTTTTACCCACTTGGAGAAATGGGAGACAGGGACCATCTAGCATTGCCAAGAGACTTGATCGTTTTTTAATTGCTGAGGAGTTGCTCTCGCCATCCTGCAGCTTCCGAGCTTGGGTAAATCTCCCTTTCCTTTCTGACCATGCATCCATTTGCTTACAGATAGGAGTTGGTCGCTTCGGTGCTGGACAACCTTTCAATTTCAATCCGCAATGGCTGAGGGAGGACTATTTTAATAGCCTGGTCAGATCGGTTTGGGCTGACCCATCCCTTACGGTTCCTGGAGATCCCCAAGGTAATCTGGTAAGTAAACTTTCCAGGTTAAAAGTTCATACATTACAATGGTTAAAAGGAAAGAAGCAATTGGAACTGGCTGTCATAAACAGAATTGAACAAGAGCTGGAAGTCCTTCTCCGAGCAAAGATCCAGGACGCTGCCAGCACTGACATTGACTTTAAAATTCGGGGTCTAGAGGAAGCTCGTAACACTTTTCTTCGTGAAGATGAGGAGAGATGGCGTTTGAAAAGCAGGATGCCCTGGCTGGCTGGCGGGGACAAAAATACTCGTTACTTTCACTGTGTTTCCAGCTCCCGTCGATCTAAAAAGCAGCTTTGGGATATTGAAGATGAGGACGGCACTCTTCACCATTCTCAGGAAGATATCATAGCAGCTGCTTTCAACCATTTTAAAGTTTTTTTCCAGGATGCCTCTGCTCCTAGCCTAGCAGCTCAGATAGAGTTAGCAAGCCTCTTCCCTAAGATGGTTACAACCGAGGAGGCTTTAGCTTTAGATTCTCCATGTACAAAGGAGGAACTGTTAGCGGTTCTCAGTGGTTTCAAAAAAGAAAAGAGCCCTGGACCCAATGGGTGGTCGGTTGAATTATATCTCCATTTTTTCAATATTATGTGTCAGGATCTTCTGGACATCATGGAGGATGCAAGAACCAGAGGGGTGGTAAATTCTCAGCTAAATAATACCTTTATTGTTTTGATTCCTAAGTCAAATATTCCCAGGTAGTTTAAAGACTTTCGTCCCATATCACTCTGTAACCTATGTTACAAACTAATTTCTAATATCATCGCCAGAAGAATCTGTCCCTTTCTTTCCAGGGCACTTTCCGATGAACAGCTCGGCTTCCTAAAAGGGAGACAAATTCTCAACGTTGTTGGAGTCACTCAAGAATGCATCCACAGTATAAAGGCAAAAAAACAACAAGCCATTCTTCCAAAGATGGACCTCAAAAAGGCCTTCGACTGCATTAACTGGAACTTTCTGCATCTTATTCTTCTACAGTGTGGTTTCGGATTAATTTTAACTAATTGGATTTTGGGATGTATATCCTCGGCCACCCTTGTTATTATGATCAATGGAGAAGCTACCAAAGCTTTTCACTGTGAGAGAGGGCTCCGACAGGGATGCCCTCTCTCACCTCTTCTTTTCATTTTGATCCTGGAAGGTCTCAGCATCTTACTCAAAAACAGTCAAGCGGATGGACTTCTTTCAGGGACAAAAGTCTTGGGGCTGACACATATTCTGCATATCCTTTTTGTAGATGACGTGTTGATCTTGACCTCGGCCAATCTTGATGAATGGACCATCATACACTCGATCATTAACACCTTTTTCTCTGCCTCTGGATTGGAGATCAATCGCCACAAATCTGTCTTCCTTGTATCGAATGCACAGGAGATTTTACAAACAGATTTAAAAGAGTTGTTCTTGCTACACTCGAGCTAGCGGAGGGGTTTTCCTATCTTGGCTTTTTTATAAAATCTTCCATCTATTCAAAAAAAGACTGGCTCTGGCTTATTGACAAATTTGAAAGCAGAATTCATCATTGGTGTAACCGAATGCTCTCTTTGGGAGGAAGATATGTTCTCATAAAAGCCGTCTTGGAAAGCCTTCCGGTTTTTTGGATGGCGCTAGCTCACATCCCGACATCTGTTCTGAAGACCCTTCGTCAACTCATCTTTACCTTCCTCTGGACCGGCAACAAAAAGAATTCTGGTTATCACCTCTGCAGATGGGATGTAATTTCAAAACCAAAGTTGATGGGTGGTTGGGGTCTTAGAGATTTGCCTTTCTTCTATAGGGCGCTCTCGGCTAACACCTTCTGGAGAATTTTAATGAAACCTGGCCTTTGGAGCAAGGTGATCAAAGCTAAGTATTTTCCACTTTTACCGGTTCACATCTGGCTCAGATCTGCCTTGGAGTGACCCACTAGCGGCTCACAAACCTGGAAACATCTCTTAAAGTCCCTTCCGATCATTCTTCAGTGGATTTCGTGGATTCCAGGCAATGGTTACCTGATTGAAGTCGGCAGAGATAACATTTTGGGATTGGGCAGACATGCCATGCTTTCTTCTCCACTTATGGCGCACCTTCACAGTAAGAGCTTATTTTTCTTACATCAATTCAGCTCTTCGTCCAGTGGGGGAGAATTGGGCGAACATTGGCTCAGTGGCACGGATCTCCAGCTGGAATCTGTTTTAAAACTTGAATGGGATGGATACATTCGTCTGTTGTCGGACACTGACATTCGACTACGAGGCCAGATACCCTCATGTGGATGGGTGGAGATCGTTCTGGCTCACTCACTGCTAAAAACGTTTATCAGGCTTTGGCTAAAAAATTCTGGTCTCCTATTAATGCTTGCCGGCGCCAGAAGATTTGGAGGGGTGACTGTCCAGTCAAGCTAAAACTGTTCGTTTGGTTGTTGATCGAAAACAAGCTTCTGGTTTGGGAGAAGCTACAAGCCCGTGGATGGGAGGGGCCTAGCCACTACATCCTGTGTAAACAACACAGCGAGACAACTCCCCACGTCTTCAACAAGTGCTCTTTTATTCGCTCGGTGTGGCATCTATTAACTCCAGCACTTAAGCTCTCCACGACTTGGACAGGTGCCAGCGTGCCTAACTGTTTTCGAAACTGGATTGATGTTAATAAGAGCCATGCAATGTTGCCAGTCTTTCTTTGCTGGCAGGTATGGAAGGCTAGGTACTCTGCACTTTTTGAAGAGAAGTCTCCCTCGATACAAAGAGTGGAAAATTTGATTCTTGTTGAGGCGGCATCAAAAAGGAAACAGTCAAAGGATCCACCATCCAACAGACACAAATTTGCAATTCCACTTGACAGGGCTGTTGCCTGCTTCGACGGAGCGGCTCAGCAAGGAGGATCTCTTTGTGGGGCGGGAGGGAAAATTGCTCTAAACTCACACTCGTGCTTCCGCTGGACTCTAAACTACGGACAAGGAACTAACATGAAGGCAGAACTTTTGGGAGCATGGGTGTCTTTCATTCTGGCAAGTCCCCTGCATACCGATGAGCTTCTTCTCCTTGGAGACTCCAAAATCATTATTGATTGGCTGAGCGGTCAAGCAGATTTCCATGTGGCGGCCCTTGAAAGCTGGAAAGAGAGAACCCAAGAAGCCATCCTCTTGATTAGAAAGCTCTCTTTCTCTCACATCTATAGAGAGGAAAACAGCGAAGCGGATACCCTTTCTAAAAAAGCTTTGCATATGCCTCCAGGCCATATTTGTTTTACAAAGTGGGAGGATGGTAATGAAGGACCTACCATCACGATCAAACTTTGATTTCTGCCACCTTTTGTTTTATTTTGTTGCTTTCCCATTGAGCTGGAAGCTGATCCTAATAGTGCCAAGGAACAGGAATTTATGACAGTATGGACTGCAACGATCCACAAGTATAGCATCCCCTCTTGTTTTCGTTTTCGCGAAGATAGATTTGTATATTTTTATATCCTTATGAATATAAAGCGTATTTTTTCTCGTGGAAAAAAAAAAACTCTAACCTTGCACTCTTAAAAGATGGAGTAGATTTTGGTGATGTCAAATACAAAGATGGAGTAAATTTTGGTGATATCAAATACATGTGAATAACATTATACAACTCATAATAAGTCAATACATATGTATGTGTATACTCTCCCATGAAGAGAAGTCACTCATTCAACACTATTAACTATAATTTACCCCACTTATATATATATGGCAAATTTATATATAAACTTCTATAAATTAGAAAAATTTATATTACATTTACTACTATCTCTATCTACACCTACCTATTTTTAAAGGAAATATTGTATATATTTTTTATTTTTTAATTAAATTTTTTTATTTTAATTAATTTATAAAAATTAGGAAAATTTGTATTACATTAGTGCTATCTAACAATGTACTTAATTTTTTAAAGAAAACATTGTATATATTTTTTATTTAATTAAAAATTTTTATTTTAATTAATTTATAAAAATTACTAGAAATTTAAATAGTTGATTTTTATTATTAAAATATTAAATATTAATTAACAATTATTTTTATTATAGATAGAATTAATTTAAAATATTTTTTTAGTAAACCCTAGGATTTTATTTAGTCGATTTTAGGTCTCCTCCACTCTAATTTTTATAGTTTTTAGTAAACCCTAGGTTTTGACTCAGTAGACTTTAGGTTTCTTCACTCCACTTTAGTATTTATTAGGGTTCCTCTCTTGTTTTTCATCAGACTTTTTTGTCTGGAAGATGGATCCTGTTGTGGACTTGAAACTTAACATACAATAATAAATAATGTGATTCTTCCCAATAATTCTGAACATAAAATATTATTATTGTTGAAATATATATATATATAATTTTTATTTTAATTAATTTATAAAAATTATTTAATAGTTGTTTTTTATCAATAACATATTAATATTGTTTAATCATTTATATAGTTATTAAAAATTACAAATAAAAATGGGAATAATCAATTTCATGTAGCTTAGTATTTATAATTGCTTTTTCAAACATATATTATTTGAAGACTTGAGCCAAGATGACTTGCAGTAATGGTCAATTATTTTTGGGGGGGATTTCAATTATTTCAATGCACAGTTTCAAAGCGGTAAACTATGGTTTAAGGTAAAGTTCAATCAACTGACATTGGCAATAGGTAAGGGGGAGCCAGGGGTGACAGCGAGATGCTGTCACCCCATTAATGTTGGCAGAGGGGTTCCTCGGAACTTGTGTCATCCCCATTAATGCTCTGTGATAGTGTTTGCTCTTAAAAGGTTGATCAGGGTTCCTCACAACGGGTGGCATACCGTATTCACGACCAGCGATATCCAGTGGAATATGTCATGGTCATTGCCTTTTCCCGTCACCCCTATAAATCCTTGAAAACTTCTTCGACATTGCGGCCATTATAAGGTCCAGCAGCACCTTCCATGCTTCTGAGTCGATTCTGCGCCACAAAATTTGAAACAGGTTACCTGCTGGATCGATTCCTGGCATAATTTCTCAAAGAAGAGCTTGTTACGAAGCATTCCACGGGGGAATTACAGGGGCTTCATCCTCGCGGCCACGGTCAATCGACTTTTTTACTTGTACGATTGAATGGAGAAATGGACTGAGAATCCCTCTCGAACAGAGAAAAGCACAGAGCAAACTGTAGAGAAGAACAGGGGTGCGGAGTATGTCGTGGTCACTGCCTTTGCTCTGGCGTTGAAGCGGTAATTTCCCAATCTTTAAACTTTTACTATGCAACTCGTCAAAGATTTAGCTTTAAAAATTGGATGTTTTTTCTTCTCTAGTTTCGTTGAAAGATCTTTGTAGTTGCAGTAACTTCGACCTGTAAGTCGTTGGTTTCGTTTTTTTTGGTTCAACTGCGACATCCAAGGTTTGCAGGGTTTTAGTTTATATAATGTTACGCGCTTTATTCAAAACGGCGTGTTTTGTTGTTCCTTTTCATTTTCTGGTTAATTTTCAAAAGGATTTTTGTTCACAAGGCATCTCAAATCGATTTTCTCCCTTCAAAGTCAGGCGAAAACCTTGTTCTTCAGTTTCTACCGGATTTTGTTAGCTACCAACGCATGTGGGAGAAGACATGAACCCATCATCGTGCATGACAAAAACTGTTGTTGTAGTGCAATTGTGAAGTTGATTCGGCCTTCTATAAAAAAATTTAACTTATTTGATTGTTGAGCATAGTCCCGATAATGCTATGTCATTCTTTAACTGTTGTATTTGGAGTTGCAAACAGATTCTATGGTTATTGGAAATTGAAATTATAGCTATCCAAAAAGGATTTGTCTCTGCATTCTTCCAGTTGTTTAAGCGATTCACAACATCCTTTTGAATTTTGAATCTATGTTGTTGCTGAAGATATTGACTTTCCTTCCTCTGAGTTTTAGCATTCTCCATATGTGATGCATGTTAAATGTTGGTCTTTGGGATTTTTTTCTGATTGGTTTATGCTTTTGTCAATATGGTTATAGTTCTGAAATTAGGCACCCCATTAAATTCCTTAGATGGCATCAATTATTTCCACTATGTATCATGCGAAAGGTATTAAACTTAGATGCAGTTGCGTCCTTTCTTTAGCACCAAGACAAAGTTGTTACAGATTTATCTTTTGTTTTCCATCACCACATAGTTGTCAGAGGAAACCCGTCCTTACTATGTAAAAATTGGTGTTTTCATTATCTTCTTTTAATTGGAGATCTATGAGGTTTTTTCTTGAATTGAAGGCATGAGTGCTCACCACTTTTGTCCTAAAAAGAAGGCGTCACCGTTAACCTCTTTTGTCTTTACGTTTTTTCACAAGGCATGGCCATTGGTCGATGTCTTCTTTGTATGACTAAAGAATTTAGAAAATGTTAATGCTTCTGTAGTTTCTGAATTATATTAGCTACTAGCATCAAGGAACGGGAAAGTGAAAGAACCCATCCAGAATAAACAATAATCTGGAGGCACCATACTAACATTGTTACTCTCCCATGGCATGGCCATCAAGTGATTACCATCGGAAATGGTCAGGAACCCATGCAATATATACAACAGAGTTAAGGCACTGGCCTAACACCCACTCTCCCATGGAAATATTTGAGTGTGTGCAATTTATTTGAAGGTTATATTTACAAGTATGAATGAGTTCCAAATTTTAATAAATTATAAGCATGCCTTTAGAGCTTAGGTTTGAAACATCTGAAACTTACATTGAATCCAGTATATTTTGCATAATGAATGTCAATGGATTTAGTATAATGTGTATATGCATGTTGATTCTCGACAGAGGTAAGATGGTATTTGATTAAGTAGGATAACATAGGTTTCCCAGGCCCCTACAAATTATGTTATACCTGCAATTTTAATTAAGATTAACTGCAATACAAATTATGTATTCCTTTAAGAAAATCATGTCAAATTCCAGGTATCTTTTATTCTTGATTTTCAATTTGATTCTGTATATTTTGGAACTACACGTCATTATGGTTTCCAGTGACTACACTATCCAACGAGATACTATACACACTTATAAGTTGTTAGAGAATACCTACCCCAAACTAAAGACCGTATTGATTTTCTACTTTCATTTTCTTGTTCAATCTATATTTTTTCGAAGGTTAATATATATGCCAAGATTGGTCTAATATAGTGAATGAATGTTTAGTCAAGAGATCATCATCAGGATTTGAACTTTCTCATTCCATCTCTTTATCCAAAGTGAATGAATGTTTAGTCAAGAGATCATCATCTTTATCCAAAGTGAATGAATCTTTAGTCAAGAGATCATCATCAGGATTTGAACTTTCTCATTCCAGCTCTTTATCCAAAGGCAAATATGTTTTAAATAGTAAAACACCTCCTCTATTAGGTGAAACTTGTGTAATTCAGTTGTTGTGCCTTTGGTTGAAGGTCTATGCCTAGCAAATAAAAGTTTACAAAGATAACATAAATGCAGGTTTTATTTGTCTTTGGTTTATATTGGTTTGGTTATGTGCTGATGTTAGTCAGCAAAAATTTAGAAGATAAATCATGATTATATTTACTTGAAATGGATATTGAAGATGAAAAAATATCTTTGGATCTCCATAGATATGTTATTTCTCTAACCTTGAAAATATTCTGTGTCGCTATCTTGGAAAATCCCTTTTGTTTCATGGAATTCTGCAACTCTGTTAACTGTAATAGGTCATGGCTGGACTCAAATATGGAAATTATGGACTTATGTTCAACCTCATGGTTGGGAATTGCAGTTGAATTGATATCCTCTTTCTCCACTGTCATGTTCATGAATTCATTGCTTATTTTTTACCATGTTCTTTGATCTATGCAGGCAGTGGACTATGATTTTGACTATGAAGATTACCATGGGTAATTAAAAAATCTTATGCGCCATCCCAATTTTGAATTTCCATACAAAAAAAAATGTTACTTATACAGTTATATTAATGAAAGATTGTCATATTAGAATCTTAAACCAGATCTTTATTAATGAAAGATTGCCATATGAGAATCTTAAACCAGATCTTGTGCTGAAGAACTTGTTATTAAGCATGCCCCTAGGTGGGAAATTTATAAGCATACTTCTTAACTGTGAAAGATTGCCATATGAGAATCTTAAACCAGATCTTGTGCTGAAGAACTTGTTATTAAGCATGCCTCTAGGTGGGAAATTTATAAGCATACTTCTTAATTATCTATAACTTTGTTATGTAAAATAGATATTTACAAACAGTGACAAAGATCATGTTGCAGAGGTCCTTAACAGGCTGTGGTTGGAAGATTGCTTTGAAGGCATAATATGCTTTGAGACACTTAATCCTCCTTCAAAAATAACTGAACGCAATAATGAATTTGTTATGTAAAACAGATATTTACAAACAGTGACAATGATCATGTTGCAGAGGTCCTTAACATGATGGGGTTGGAAGATTGCTTTGAACGCATAATATGCTTTGACACACTTAATCCTCCTTCAAAAATCACTGAAAGAAATAATGAATAGGATATGTCCATTGTTAACTCTACAATCCCAAAGACATCCATGGCCATTTCTCCAGGGAGAAGTCAAGTCTCGACATTGCCCAAATAAAAATTCATTAACTGAGAAACTCTACCAGAGATATGAGAAACAGAAGCTGCAAAGAGCTTCAAAAATGAGAAACAGAAGCTGCAAAGAGCTTCAAAAATGCTTTGAGACACTTAAACCTTAGTATCTGGAAGGGACATTGCCACGTGTCTTGTTGTTATATGCATTATGTTTAAGGATTTCCATGAAAAATAGCCATGAACATATAGCTTCGGTATTTATTAAATTGTACATCAACAGAACTACAACTTCAAATACCATTTCAAACTCGATGTTTCAGTAGAACCACAAGTTCAAAGACCATTTCGAACTCGATGTTTCATTCATTGATGCATGTATCATTATAGATACAAATATCATCTTGAACTAGATGTTTCATCCAATAAGGTTTTTGTGAATTTGTTGATATAATAGAAGTGATCAATTGATGACTAACACTAAGCACTATATTAGCTTACTCCTTTTTCATCCTATCTATTTGCTGGTAAATAATGTGTATCCGATCCTATCTATTTGCTGGTAAATAATGTGTATCAGAACAAGATGGATTAGGCAATGAACCAATAGTTAAATCAATTCATGGTGCTTAATGTTAGATATGTATTCATCCACTAAATATACAAATTGAAGTGTCCATCTATTGATACACATGATGGTGTGATGTTTGGAAAAGAATTTGTCAAAGTTCAGATGAATATGTGATCGTTATATGCTTTGGCCATATAAATGGGATTATTAACCTTTTAATAGCAATATAATAATAATGTATAAATTTTATACAGTTCTAAATTATATTGAATAGAGAGATATTGAATAGAGAGTGGCTAGTACAATTCATGTGACATTAAATTTTCAAAATTTTTAATATTTTGAATTCGATGTTATTTATGATATTAAATGGATATAAATCAATATACTGAAGAAATATTTGAACAATGAAAGGGAGGTTTTGGAAGGATGGAAACCTTAATTGATGATCCTAAAGACATCATCTAACCAATCATTTACTTGGATAATCCTAAGGAGGGGATAAAGGTTTTGGAAGGATGGAAACCACCAATCATTTACTTGGAGAACCCTAAGGAGGGGATAAAGGTTTTGGAAGGGATGGAAACCT
Organism: Picea engelmannii; assembly: GCA_009831015.1. NCBI lineage: Eukaryota > Viridiplantae > Streptophyta > Pinopsida > Pinales > Pinaceae > Picea > Picea engelmannii. The sequence goes on along the minus strand of ML784223.1, from coordinate 578,768 downwards.
TAATTGATGATCTTAAAGACATCATCTAACCAATCATTTACTTGGATAATCCTAATGAGGGGATACAAATAAGGATGGAAACCTTAATTGATGATCCTAAAGACATCATCTAACCAATCATTTACTTGGATAATCCTAAGGAGGGGATAAAGGTTTTATGAGGGGATAAAAATAAGGATGGAAACCTTAATTGATGATCCTAAAGACATCATCTAACCAATCATTTACTTGGATAATCCTAAGGAGGGGATACAAATATTTGAATGTCCAAGTGTGATTTTTAAAGGGGATCATTTAAGATGTGATAACATAACTCATTCGATAAAGAATAAGGGGGTCAATTTTCTAGTCGAAACAAAAACTTCGGACTTCAATGTTCATGAGGGTAAACTTGGCATGGGAGAGTTGTGTCAAAAAGTTGTCAAGAGATTTGAAGTTGTGGAGGATATGATTGTATAGCCTATTACATGTGAAACTAGGTTCCTTGATATGTGATTCAGTTGGATTTATGGTTTGCAATGCACTTCCCTCTCTCCATATGTCTCATCTGCTCATTTCTCTAGGGAGATAGAACATTCACCTCAATATAGGGCTTGTTGTAAATCACTATCAAGTTGATCATGGGAGGGTTTTTATGAGCATGTGGTTGTGTCATGTGGTGGTTGTTTCCTTGGTGAAAAGCTCAATCTAGGATGTTTAGTGTGTTTCGACCATAAAGACCAAAAGGTGGCCACGCGAATAGGAGGTTAAGATTAGGAAAATAAGAAAGGTTTTGAAAAAGGAGGAATATCTACAATTGGTGGTGGGTGAAGATATTAAAGTACATTAGATTGTCGATTTATCGGGAAAAACCCTTGTTGGAAAATTTCCAAGGAGATAGATGGAAAAGGATTCATTGAATGAGTGGATGCAACGTTGTGGGATCCAGTATTGGCTATGGGCCATCATTTAATATTTTGTCCCACAGGTGGTTTTGATTTGTCTTCTAGTCTAAAGCCGATGCAGTTGTGATCCTAAAAGGAAATTGGTTTTGGGGTTCCAAATATTTGCATTTAAAACCTTGGCACCCTTGTTTTGAATACCCAAATTCCATAAATATATTTTGCACCGATGTAGTTTGCACCTTTTTGGGTACATTATTTACTTATTTTGAAACAAAAAAACTTATAACTCCATTTTGATATGAAGTTGTGACATGAGAATTTACCAATATATTGGAAAATTGTTTTTTTGTTCCAATGAATTTATATCATAACCTGACTTTTCTTGTTCAGTGCAAAAATTACACCTTGCTTGGTTAACTACTTGGGTTTTCGTGATATCTAAAGAGAATTCACCATGTTGAATTTTATACCATTATTGAGGTTATGTAATCGGGCAAGATATGTTGGTGTTTCATCTTTACATGTTGGCTCAACAAATGGGATTTGTTGCACTATATATAGCTAAAGAATGAAAAGTATAAAATTGCACCTTGCTTGGTTAACTATTTGGGTTTTCGTGATATCTAAAGAGAATTCACCATGTTGAATTTTATACCATTATTGAGGTTATGTAATCGGGCAGGATATGTTGGTGCTTCATCTTTACATGTTGGCTCAACAAATGGGATTTGTTGCACTATATATAGCTAAAGAATGAAAAGTATTCATTTTTTAAAACATCTACAGTGTGGTGGCCACAATTTCTCCCTTAGATTAAATCCCTCTTTCATATATGTATTATCTAATTTTATTTAAATTTTCTAAATATGATTTCACTTTAGTATTAAAGGGAATCTTTGTGGAAGTTGGCTCCCTATGTCCAAGTCATCTCAATTGAATCCCTGTGTGGTTTGCATCATTGTTATGTGAACTTGGCAATGGACTTGTGTTCACAAAAGTCAATTTCGACGCCCAATTGTGATCCCCATGAGCTTTTGTGCATTGCAACAAAACAAAATTACAAACATAAAATTGTTTTGCATTAATTCCAAGAGGAGGTGACTGTGGTCGACACTACTGTGTTCAAGTGGTTGATTTCTTTTTGTTTCTATGTAAAGGATTCATATTCAAACATAAACGGGCTTAGAGCCAGAAAAAATAAACAACAAAGAAAAGGGAAATAAAATTCTACCATACTTGTGTGGTTCTGAGTTAAAAGTCAACATACTCTTCTTTCAAAACAAGTGGACACAATGGGGCCTCACAAAATTCTTGGGAACATGAAGGCTTGTGCTTGAAAAATCGATGCAGGGGGAGCTATTTTACGAAGAAGGCGTAGACACTCAACAACTTTAACATCGTATCTTCAACCTTGTCAACAATCTCCAAAGATTTTGTTTTTATTTTCCTTAGGAAAAAAACGTAACTTTTATTAAGAGAAATAAAAATCACATGAATAATGCATGCATAAACATGCATTTAGTAGAAAATACATTTCATCCCAAGAGGAGGAAAGAAACAAAGAATGGCCCTGTAAAAGCAACCCCAAACCATAGGGAATCCTCAAAATCAAACCATAAGAAAAATGTAGCCATGAAAAAGTAGCAGAGACAAACCCTAGACACAACCTGGATGGACCAAGCCAGAGAGGCAAATAATCCCCAAAAGGTCTAGAGCTGGAGGGGAAAAAACAAGGAGTCCTACATCCACAGAAGAGAAGAAACCAAAAGTTGCACGCCCAAAAAGGACCTCAAAGTGTTGACCAAGAGCAGCAAATCAACACTGCATGCCCAGAAGGACCTCAAAGCTCTGACCCAAGACACCAAAGAAGAACAATAACCCCAACATCTACTACACAAAACTCCAGAACCCACAAGGAGCATAGGGACTCCCTAACCATCAAAGCAACAGAGAGAACCCTGACTTTGCATCAGCCCCTGAACAAACCAGGATTAGTGAAAATGGCCTAAAACCTCCACGAACACCCATGGAAACATCAACATTTGATCGAGGCCGAGAGGAAAACACATCAGCTATCAACAGACCGGATCTAGATCATTTAAAGGAAAAAAAATCCGTCGGGAGGCTCCAAATCAAGAACTAAACACCCAGATCCAAACATCAGACCAGAAGAAGCATAGAAAACTCAAAAAAAAACATATCCGCCCATTGGAAGGCACAAATATCAACAAAGAGCGAGGATCAAACAATCCCCAGCCCCGGAAGAGATTCCTGAACCAACGGATCCACTCTAAAACACCATAGAACCTGTGGCTAGTTCCTGCATGAACCCCGACACATTCGAACTGCTGAAGAAAAAACAGATCTCTAGCGATCGCCTCATCAGAAAANGTGCACTCCAGAGAAAATAGGACCGCCACATAGAAGAGGATTACAGGTAAGAAATCAACGCGGAAAGGGAGAGGGGTCTGCGGCTAAGGAAACCCTAGCCGCGGGCCCCTTCAATCAATTAACCCTCATCAATAATTCCAATCTCGAAATATTTTGTTATCACGACAATACTAGTTATTGTTATAATTATCATTCTACAACATCATGATGCCCAAGGAGCATCCACAAATGCATAAGTAAAGTGTTTTCTAGGATATACTAGAATCCTTCCCTCGAATCACTAAGATGGGTATATTATAGTGGGAGATAAACAAAACAAGAGGTATCTCTACTATATTGCTTCACAATGAAACTCGACCATAGACCCAGTGGTTCTTCGGCTCAACGTTGGCCTTGGTTGCTCTAGTTTGAATGTAGTTCTCTATCTTTTTGACATATTCAAGTTTAACACGAGTGAAGGCTACCATGAAAGTTTCCCAAGCTTGTAATTAAATCCAGATTCTTGGACTAAGATTTATAGTTTCATCATTGTTGAAATCTCAATGTGTGGATAAGGAGAGAGGAGAAGATTTTGGTCTGAAAAGGGAAGGAGATGTAGGATCGTCTACACACAGTATGTTAGTTTTGGAGTGATATATATATATATATATATATATATATATATATATATATATATATATATATATATATTGTCCATTGTATGTAGCTTGGGTGGTTGGGAGGAATTATTGTTACCCTTCCCCACCCAGGTTCAATTCCTTGTGACATGTTGTGCCCTTAAATGGGTCTATAAGATGCTCTTGTTGTTGAGCCCCCAATATTCTGAAAATACTCGGCCTCCCTATGTTCTCTCACAGATTTTGGGGGGGGTTTCCATGGACGTAGCGAGCACCGATATTCAGTGTCGTGTACCACATGATATATATATAGGAATTCATCCATTTTTAACACTTGATGATATAATTCAAAATTACATTATCGCTAAGTTTTATTTAATAACTTAAACATGCATATAATTATTGGTTGCATATAGTTGCGCAAGGGCTCATAGGTCTCAAGAGTTGCAACCGTGCTCTAATACCATGTGTAATGTTTGATATTCTAATAAATCTAAATGCATAAATAAACTTAGCAATTTGTAACCATTACTAATAAAATAAAGATACATGACTCATGATTACATAATTCAAAAGGAGGAGCGAGTGGTGAGAAACTTACCTGAGAGATGAAGGAATCAACTTACTTATAATGCCATGAATGTCAAACCGTGACACTCCAATCCTTGATCTAGCATGTTGCAACAGAGTGTGGGGGGGGACTCTCCTCCCAACCAACCCCTTAGTCATCACGACTATGAGCCCCTAAGTTGTCAATCAACTATGTATGCCAACTTCCAAGCATGTCCATCAATTGCACTAGCAAAAGATCCCCCACTTGATTTTCCACCTTCATCATATAGAGTTATTCTTACCCATCCATGCAAGAAGTTCCATGAATAGGATCCACTTGTCAACAGGAAGTTTCCTTCGTTTTGTCTTAACTTTTCTTAATTTAGTTTTCCATAAATTTATCTTTTCTTGTTTTTACCCTTTTATTCTATTAATAAAGTAATTCTTTTTATTTATTTATTTGATAGTATTGTTATTTAATAATATGGGGCATTACACTAATGTTGAGTTGAAATGGGTGCTGAAAAAACACAAAATAACCTAATTGTGCATGTCTATACGTAGACAGTTGTGTTATTTCGCACTCTACGTGCCCTAAGGTGATGGTTGATCATGGGATTTACGTGATTTTAGATGAACCAATCGTGCAAAACACATGAATTTTTAAATTTGAAATCTGCAAGCTAGAGGAGCCAAGATAATTTTTTCTACACGTCGATAGGGGCCAATTTGGCTCCCCATACTACAAAGAGATCGAAAGGACTAAAAAAAACTTAATGAGAAAGAATTTAGGATTTGTAGGCCAATGGAATCACCAATGGAATCGTCGGTCTGTTCTATGGATTTAGCAACATGAGTGAGCAAAATGCATAATCTATAGCCAAGTTGTAAGCTAGAGAACAATCAATTGGTTAGTAAGGTTTGGAAATCAAATGTTATTGCAACCTAGAAGGAAAATAAACATACAAAACTACAAATTAAACTACCAAATAGCACAACAAAAAAATGGGAAGCAACATAATTCTTATACCAATGAAAAGGGCCTTCAACAACAACTGGGGAATGTGGATTGGTGCTTATGGGCTCCACCACCCTCCTTGGGAGGGTCCTTTGATCTGAAACTCTCTCTCTCTTTCTTATAACATGTGCAGACTACTCAAACTATGGAGATCAAATTGGAATATTTCAATTAGGTAATTGAGATACTCAAATTGCATGTGAACTCTTTGAAAATCCCAACAACATAACACAGCTCCTTAATTCATATTGTGAACTTTGTCTGAGGCCTTGTATTTATATATCCTTGATCTGGTTAATCGACTTGGTTTGTCTCATGTTGTTTAAATGGATGGATACCTACCTGGCGTCACAACGCATTGAATGTGGACAAGACTTCGAGGCATGTTCACATTAATTGTTTCATAGATGTTGTCATATTTGTATCTGACATATTTGTGCATCTTTAAAAGTAAAAGTCGCGCGGTTTGTGCTAAGATCAAAAGGGAAGGCCACACAAGTACATGAAACCCACTAATATATGGTTGTTTACCCATTTGTAGTGGAATATAAATGGCCATAGGGTGACATTGTTATGTTGTATCTTTGTGTATTGTTGATGACTTTCAGGAATTACCTAAATATTGTTGTGAGTGAGATTTAGGTGATAACACTTATCATTATGCTCATAACAAAGGAAGTCTTAAGTCCATCACTCTTGGGCCTCCTCATCCATCATTGTCTTAGTCATAGTCTATCCACATGGTATATCCTTGTAGCATACATTGGGTTGGTTTGCAAAGGTTTTGCTTCCAACGGACTTTCCCCCATCGACTTTAGCACATCTATTGTAAGAGACAATCTAGAAGTGTTGTGTACCTTGGTCCCATTTTTCTCATCCATGGGTTAACTCAGGATGTGCAAGGGGAGTGATTATTTCCCCTTGACTCAGTTGGTTCTCACATGATCAACTGCATATTGTTATCACATCGTTGAGAATTTTACACCCCAGGTGGTCCACATATCTCAGTTTAGTCGAAGACCTCAGACATGTGTTGACTCTTATTCAACCATTTAACCATCTCTTATCTAGTTACCTATCAACTTACTCTTAGTATGTTTGGGCTGCATTAGCGAAAATTATTTAGCTTCAGTTGTAGTTATTTGGAATTGTTTTGGATCTTACCCGCATATGTTGAGCCACCTATGATGAGCTTTCATTCAATCAACTCTTTCGAGATAGTACTTGCCTTTGTGCATATCCCAGTTTTGTTGTAATCTAGCGAGCATATTGGGGGAGTTTCGACCACTAAAATGAAGGGATTCTACCATTTCCCAATTTATTATTTTATTGGATTGAGTGTACAAGTAGCAAGGGAAAGTGGGTGAAAGATTCTTTAACATCTAATTAGTGGGTTGAAAACAATAAAAGATTCCAATTTTATCAAAATGGAGTACGGTGCTTACCTCGATGGCAAAAAGTGGTTGTTTAAGGGCCTATCCACCATGCAACAGCCCAATGATTGAGAGGTTGTTGCATGGTGTATTAATTATAGTGATATCTATGCCCATCCCATGCGGATCATGGCATGACAAAACTCGGAACCCGTGCAACCTGTTTTCCGTTTCGATTGCCACTCGTCATTTGACCACTGATAACCAAGATCTGTCCACTCACCTTTTAATCACTTATCACCGCAGCTTGTCACTCGTCGTCAGCGTTCATGGTTTTCCATCGTTCTCACACAGAGAGATCCACCAAATCTAGTCTCAAATCTTGTCTCAGCTGGCTTAGTAGATTTGCAACGTTAATGCCTAATTTAATAGCTTAACCTACCACCATTTGAGCCCACAAATTCCTTCAGAAAGTTGGAATACATATTTTGTGCACCGCGAGTTCGAATACAGGAGTATTTTGTGCACCGCGAGTTCGAATACCGAAAAATTTCATAGCGTTGTTTGTCCGCTAGAATTTAGAATATCGTCATTCTCTCACGGGTAAGCTCATGCATTGTCAGTTCTATTGTCATTCTATTGCATTGCATTGTTGGTTATATACATTCAAGCGCAGATGTATTCTTAGCTTGTTTTATATCATTTATATTTTCTACCATTTGAAGTGTGGGTGTATTCTTAGCTTGTTTTATATCATTTATATTTTTTTCCATTTGAAGTGCCTAGCTGCCTTAGCCCAAAATCCACAGTGGTTTGTAATTTACAGTTCACATGAGTTAGATAAAAAATGTAAAGCTTCCATTAAAATTAGAATTCACACCAAAATGTGAACCATCAATGTAGCCTTTAAGGTTGTGAATGATAAGGCTACTATGTCGGGAGCTTGCTGATACTTCTTGGAGGTTATGCGGCTTCTGATGGTTACTTCAATATAAATGTTGATCCAACAACAACTTCTTTCACGGTCATGCCTAGCATAGCTTTTTTCGAATTCATCCAGCAATGTAGCTCCCGGCATAGTATCCTTATCACTCACATCCTTATCACAACTTCTAATAAAATTAGGATTCACACCAAAATGTGAACTAGCAATGGCGTTGCTAACTCAACTATTGCAGCTCTGATTCGATGGCATGTCTGTTGCTTCTTATCCTGTCTATCCATTCAATTTTTCATGCTATCGTCTCATTAATCCATGAATTATTGTTGCGCCCCCCTCCTTCCTTGTTACTGTAGGCAACATTTGATCAATAATTGCATTGATGTGAAATATCATTATATATCATATTGATCAATTCTGAGTGAAACAGAAAATCAATTTATGAATAAATTAGTGTACTAAAGTTTTTCCTTCAACTCATACATACATTATATATGTTTAGTTGGAAAAATTATAAACAATTGAAAACAAACTAAGCAAACTAGAAAAACAACTATGTCATGCTAGTTATACTGGAAAACAAATTACAGTATAACTAGTTTGTTTTCCATGTGATAATTAGTTTGTTTAACACTACCTCCATGTAATCATTATTTATTTGACTGTCTCTTCTTAAACCAGTGTAATTAGTTTGTTTTCTATGTCATCTTTAGTTTGTTTTAAATTTTGTTATATATTCAAAATATTAATATTAAAAATAATAAAATAAAATATTTTATTAAATTTTATTTAAAATAAATGATTTATTAAATTTGTGTTACTTTTGTACCCGAGGTGTAGGACAGTTAGTGATCGAGTGTGCTCTTAAGGTGCTCCGTGATGTTAAAGTCACCAGTTCGAAACTTGCGAGGACAAAAAATCCAACCATGTTAAGGGTTGGTGTGGCTTAGGCCGGGTGCAATCCTCTGGTGATTTTGATGGCTTAGATGCCCCTGAGTCGCGGTTTCTTAGCGACAGGTTAGTCCCACATGTCACGGACAAATTAGCAAACAAAAAAAAAAAAAATTAGAGGGGTAGTTCAAATGGTTTTGAGTCTGACATGAGATACATTCTTCATTGATTAGTTGGGGAGGTCTCCAGTTCAACTCTCTTGATCCCCTAGAGATTTAACTCCTTAATCCCATAATTTTCCCACAAATTCATAACATAATAAATAATATAAAATCACATATTTTGTTTTATACTAATTTTCAAATTACATAATATTCAAAATATTAATTTTCAAATATTCAAAATAACATAATAAAATACACTATTCAAAATATTAATTTTGAAATATTCATATTTTATATTAATTTTCAAATATTCAAAATAACATAATAAAATACAAATACAAATTGTTTTCATAATGGTTTTATAAAAAGTATAACTAGTATGATAATTAGTTTGTTTAACACTACCTCCATGTAATCATTTTTTTTAATGATAAATATTTCAAAAAAAAAATGAAAATTGTTTGAATATTTTAATAATTAGCTAGGGAAAACATATTTAAAATTTACAACTTGTATTTTGAATTTGAAATTAATACTTAAGTGTTGATTTAATTATATAATATAAATAAAAATATTATTTTTAACCGTATCAAACACATTGATATATGCAAGCAAGTTTGATGAAAGTTGATATTGATTAAAATAGCTCATTATGGTAATGGTATGTTTTGTTGGTTAATTGTTCATTTTAAACGACACCTCGACTATAGTACTCATCATATATACAATGTATATATAAAACTCTGGCTACGGTAAAATGTACACTCATCCCTTCTATTAGAGATTGTCTATCAACAATAGTACACTCATGTACAATGGTCGTCTTTATTATATGGTACAAACTAGATATCCCATCATAATAATGGATATCTAAGTGATATGAAGTTAATAACTTTTTTTAGTAAGATGAAGTACTTTTAATTACAGGGCAACATGTTATCCATAGTTCCAAATGAAGTTAATGCTCTTAGGTTTGGAAACAAGGCACCATTAAACGGGAGAAATCTCAAAATCTAGAATTTTGAAGCAAAATGTCTATCCTAGTAGGTCGTTTTATTAGTTTAGAGCGGTCATAGCTTATCAAAAGAAAAAAATGTCTACAATCTTCTCTACTTGATTTCATAGAATTTTATAGAATTTATATCCGTGGGAGGGGATTTGCAAATTGCAAATATATAGCATTTTATTTAGCCTATGAAGAGACACAATTGACCTATCTTGACATTTTATTCAAAGTTTTTGATTTTGAGAAAAGTTAAAGAGAAAACCATAAGGGATGTTTTTTTAAAGAAGAGGATGCTAGCTCATAGGAAGGCAAAGATTATAGAAAGTTACAAACATGAAATTTAAAATGTGATAAATATATGATCAAACATATCGTGGAGGCATTGAATCAAATGGTTAGAAAATTGTTATTAGAGATCGACCATCAACCTTATCATCCCAATTTTTAGGGAAAGGGATAAAAACAACCTCGTTAACCATATAATAATGAAAATGACTAGCCCATCCAATCTTTGATACATTCATATGAAGAATATTGAGAAGAAAGTCAAATTGGCACAAGAAATATAAGTGGACTAAGGGGTAAGTTATAAGGGATTGATTAATTCAATGATATTATATTATGTGAGTTCATATTGAGGGTTTAAAATTCCAAAAATGAAAGTAGTGTATTTTCTATGATATATGGGTAAAAAGGGTATTTTAATATATTAAAAATATATAGATATTGGGGGAATTTAGAATTGGGTATCAGGGGTGCCTAACACCCTTAGCATGGTAGCTAACACCCTTAGTTTTTGTAATGTGTGCAAGGATGGGTGAAATTATTTTAATAAATAAAAATGAACAACATTATCCCTCAAAATTTGGATTTTAAAAAACTTTTTAAATTGGTTTTGCATCGTTTTCAAGCCTCACCCCATGAGCTTCATTTGGTTGTTGCCTTGCTTATAGTGGGAAGCCATTCATCTTAGCAGCTTTCAGAATATTTGTAAATGGAGCATGGTAACAACAAATCCATTAGAGCCATGTTAGAGCCATGTTAAATAACGTCAGTGATATATGATCACTAATGGAAAGGATAACTAGTAGTTTTAGAAAATGTATGGTAATAATGACTATGTTGAAAGTAGGTTAAACAAAGAGGGTTTCCAAAACAAATCATAGTTAATGAATGTTTGTCCACCTTTTAATTTACTCCCATACATTTATACAAATACTTTTATATAAAAGTATGAAAATAATTTCTTAAACTATTTTATTAATAATTTTATAAAATTAATGTAAAAATTCTTTAAAAAAAATAAATTATAATAATTTTATAAAATTAATGTAAAAATTCTTAAAAATAAATAAATTATAACTGTGAAAACACATATCAATTCATTTTGAGTTTCAAACAAATGGAAATCAAAACCTTATTTTTTAAACCACCAAATTGTCTATAAAATTAACAATTTTCTTCTTTTAAATTTAAAAAGGGGTTGGTTTTAGGGTCTTATAATCATATGAGTGTCAGTGAACCAAAAAGACAAAGTTAATATAGACTATTTATCAAATATCACATCCACTCCTAATTGGTTGATTTATTGAAAGGATGAGCAGAATAATTAAAAGAAGAAATTTCCTTTTGTAATGAAACCCTTATTTGATGAGTATTGTTGAGAGGATTGATTTGTCTTTCATACTGACTTTTGCAATTTGAACTCTATCTTCAATGTATACTAGAACACATTCTCAAGAGAAAGAATGTTGAACAATTATAACTCCTTTAAATGTGTAGTCATTTGAAGTTGGAGTTTTTCCTTTGAGTCTCTCCAAGGTAATAAATGTGATCTATGGTGTTTAATTGATTGTGTGGTTGATAATTGTTGTTTGCTTGCTTCATTCTAGTGTCTCCCTATATGTATTGCCTTGATGAGAGGTCACATACATTGCTAACTACGTGGATTTCACCTCGAATTAACCAATTAATGCTACCATGATTTCCTTTACATAATCAATCCTCCACATCATCTTTATCGATGGTTGGAATTGTGGTTTATACATACAATATTGTTACTAATTTGTTGGAATCCTTGGCTTGGAATTCCTCAATTCCTCAACAATGTTCAATGTTTATAGTTAACGTGTGCTCTTTAATTGAATTGCAAGTTTAGAGTTCATTTCATAGTGTGATGTGTAACCATATGCAACAACATGGGATTGCATCTTATACTTTGTATAAAGTGTGGTGAATTCCACCTACAATCATCCCTTTGATTTGTTTTTCCACATATATCAAGATGAAATTAAAACCATTCAAGTTAAAATACTCCAAGATGCATTTTGGAAAGTTCATCTCCAAGCTAATGTGCATTGCAATTAGTTGAAACCATCAACCCACATGCATATGAATACACATATTAAATGCATCATGGTTATAGTGATAGCAATGAAGAGGAGAAGTGTTTCCATTTGTAATATTGCATGCGCACACACACACACACGAGTATGTGTGCATGTATATACATATATCTTGAATAATATGCATAGGTATGGTTGATTAAGCACATTTATATAACTAACATTACATACTAAGTTTGTAAAAAACATTTTTTATTTATTATATCTATAAAATGGTATGTACACGAGTAAGAAAGATCTCATTACTCTCATCATTGTCCCGAATTTTAATGTATCATGTTATTCCATTTAGATTATAGAACACTGGATCACAAAATTGGATAATAATGAAACATCGAGTATTAGAGAACACTCACAAATCTTTATAAAAACTCAATGTTGTATGTGTTGATCTCTAAAAACTTCAAATTTTTATAGGTATTCTATAGATGGGAAAGTGGGAAGACATTATGGAGTTGGACACTGAAGACCTAGAAGATTTGATAGAATTTTCAGCTAAAGATATAACATGGACAGAAATTGGAGGGGATCAAGTGATTATTATTCCATATAGTCGACTTGAAGATTTTATAAATGGGGATCAATTGGATGAAGATGCTCACACTCAATTTGTTGTTAATACGAAGTGATCTAAAGAAGTGGAGGAGATTGTATGTACCCGCATTAACACATATCTAGAATATACTATGTGAGTCTTTATTTGTTTAATATAATTATAAATTTCCAATGCAAGTTCATTATGCAAAAAGAGTGTGGAAATGTTTCCTAATTTGTTGTCATTTTTCTTATCTAATTATTGGTGGGCATATGGCCTAGAGTCCACACGTAAACTCCCAAGTGATGAGATTACAATGAATCCACAAGGATCAACGTACAAAAAAAATGCAATCAATGCCAAAGCATTAAAGTTGGTTGTAGATGTCACTTCATCATGTATCGGTTTTATGTTCGTTCAAATGATGTTTTTTTAATATACATTGAGTGTAGGCATATTGATAAATGTGATGGTGTGTGTCACAGGAAGATTGCAGTGGGTAGACATGAAACATTCAAGTATGCACCACATTTATCATTTGATATACACGCTAGTGTGGAAAAGATGATTGAAGATGGTTTTAATGTGACAATGGTTTGGGACAAATTCATCTCCAATGTGGAGCACCAATCAGATGAGTTATTCATAGGGGTAACTTGGGATACCTTAATGACGAGGAAGGATATTTATAATATTTACCATAATATTAGAAAGAAAGAATATATGAAGGATGTGAGTGATCCAACAAGTGTCGATTGTTGGTACAATCAGTTTCCAGTTAGTTTTTTTTTCTAGCAAAAGCAAAATAAAATGCCTCTAAACCACTCTAAACAAGGATTGTAGATATATAAAATTGCATTTAAGAAGGTTTTTTATATCGACCGGAACACTCTGTGCCTCGGGCAACCCAACAACGAAAATTTAGGGGTTGCGTCTTTAGCCCCCCTCCACCTTTAGTTTAAGGCATAACCCCCTTTATTTCCAATAATATAATTAAGAATATGTGAAACAAACATACATTTTTATTTACGAGTTGTGCATATTGTTGTTTCATGCAAAACATACCATTTATTATAGGCATACAAACACATTGGATGTGTTCTATGATGGTAAGGTATTCACACAACAATGATATGTCCATGGATTCCACATTTAGTACCAATATGTATGGGGTACGTATTATCGATCTTTTCATTTCTTTATGGCGATCAAAATGAATTCTTATGTGTTCACTTTAATATTTATACTTTTGTGCTTTGAATGTAGGATCAACTTTATACGTTAATGGTATTCGAAAAACATCATAATGGTGTACCAGTGGCTTGGGTGATTTCATCACATAATACTACATATGATATTCACAAATGGTTGTCATAATTATTTGCTATGGGAGTGAAAGAGCGCCCAGATTGGCATGTATGAGCATTTATCACAGATGATGTCGCTACTAAGATTCATGCATTAAGGTTCCACATTTGTTGGTTTTCAAAAGAAATATGAAAAAGTAATGTAATATTCATATAATTTACTCTCTTCTAATGTATTACCATTTCAGGAGTTTAACCAATTCCCTCATCCTGCTATGTGTATGGCATGTCCATCGAGCATGGGCAAAACATGTTGGAAGAAAAGTCAAAGCCAAATAAAACAAAATTCTCATTTTTCGTGCATTAGGAGAAATCATGCACTCATGCCCGGATGATGAGTCTGTACAAAAAGTTGTTGCAAGAATATTTCATGAATTCAGTGAAGAGGACAAATTTCTAAAATATTTGACACCACTTGGCTATCCAATGATAAAATATGTAAGTGTCATGTAACATTAGATCATGATTTTTTTTTTCCATAATATGTTTTTAGTTAATACTTTTTAGTTGATGATAAAAAAAAACTCCATATATGTGGGCGAAAGCTTATAAGAAATTACTACATTCCAATCAACACACAAATAATGCAATTGAATCCTACCATAAGTATATAAAATATACCTATATGAGGAAAATAATGCATGCCACAAACGTGTGGATTATTTAAGTTTTGTATTGTTGACAAGAATTGAATTATATTATATTCATAATCGACGTTTAAAAGAGGTAAGAATTATAAGGCCCACAAAGTGTGAGAAACAAGAGACTCTCTCAAAAGCTAGAGCAATTCAAATACCAGATGAAGATTGTGCACGACCCCAAAAATATGAATGAATTTTTGGTTTGTAGTCAAAATAAGGATACCCATGATACCTGGTATAATGTCATATACACAGGGCCCGAGTTTAATTTTTGTAGTTGTGAGTGGGCGTTGAATGGCAATGTTTGTAAGCGTGTTTTCAAAGTTCATATGTGGACCAATGAACATGGTTTGGACATTAATACATTACCAAATGTTTCCAGTCCAATTATTGAGAGACCTAGATTTTTAGTTTATTTAAATCAAACAGGTACAATGAGCCTGCAACCAGAAGACCAAACAAACATTCACCATGTACATATTTTATCCGAACATGTTGATCCTGAGATTGCAACATTGAACAATCCAATCATTGAGGTTGATAGAGAGATTTTTATGTGCATCGATCAACAGAAGAGCAAATAATATGTTGAGCAATTTGCCTAAAAAAGTGGAACATTTAGAAGCAATTGAAAACTTGTTTCGCACTTTATAAGAATAAATAAACAAAAAAATTGTCAGTGTCGTGTCTCCATCTAAAATATTGACTAAGAGATAACACAGTTTTTTGAGCCTACAAAGTAAAAAGATAAAATGTCATCGTCATAGACATTCAATTAAGGATAAACCACAATTTCAAAGAGTTGGACGTGTTCGCACAAAGTCAAGGAAGAGCATGGACAAGAAAATGGAACTACTTTCTTCAAAAGATCATAGGAATGTGGAACAGACCTCGGATCATGTGCAACATTATGTTCCATACAATATAGGTATTGTAATTAGATATTTTAATTTTTTTAAATGACATGAGTTATATCATTAGCCTCGATGTGATTGTAGAAATGTTATATGATTGTTGTTACAACGGAGGGATCCACATCTCAGTATGAACCTCATCACATCCAACATGTTGAAATATTGTAACTTCGAAGAATATTCTACCTGGGAGAGAGTTGAATAATATTATTATATTATATTTAATTAGGCCTTATTGTGCCTTAGTAAAAGTTGGCCATATTGTGCCTTGACAATTAATTGTAAATTAAGAGGGTAAAGTGACAGGTCGACCCAGACCTAATTATAGGTTGGTCAAATCACTATTTATAAGAGAGGTCAGTGCCTCATTTGGAAACATACACACCTAGCTTTGTAGTGTGCAAGTCTTGAGAGGAGAAGGTGATGCAACTGGGGTGACGTCAAGGAGGGTTTATGGTCTATCTCTTGGTATTTCTTGGTCAAGTGGTGTGCTACTCTTCCTAGTGAAGGAGTAGAGGAGGATCTTATGTTCGGTCTTTGGTCTATCTATATTGAGGAAGTTTTGTTGGCTTTTCTTCCCATGAGGGTTTCCTAGGATAATCTATGTGTCTCTATTGTTTCTGTGATTGCCTCTCTTTCAATGATCTTATTTATGCAGCTAATGTGCTAAATCATTATAATAATAAAGAAGAATCGTGAAAGAGACCAACTCACAGTTTATAAGAAGTGACTAGCCTCAACGCACCCTCTCCAAAATCCAGTTTTCAGTATTGCAGCTGCTGCAGAATTAGGGTTTCTGCATAAACCCTAAGTGTGACGTTTTCCCCGTTTAAGAAGGACGTTGGGGGAAGTAACCACATATAGGAACTCGCCCTAGGAGGGTGCATCTAGTCTCTGGATCAGAATTTCAAAATTTTAAGTTTGAAAAATAAGGTTTCCTCGTAAAACCCTAAGTTGTAGTTGCAGTACCAGTTACAATTACAGTTGCAGTTGTTGTGCCAGTTTCTTCGTACCAGTTCCTTCATGCTAGTTGCAATGCCAACACCAGTTGTAGTAAAAAAAAAAATTGTGACATGTTGGGACTGATTTTTATTTTCCTAGTGCGCCTTACCCTAGCAAATATCCAACTATATTTAAATTACAAGTTGAAGCACCTTTGAAGTTTTAAAGGTTTGTTATTGCTTGTCGTTGTTGTCAGATGGTGCCACTACCTGTCGATACTATCAAAGGTATGTACTTACATATGTTTAAATTATCAGTATTTATTAAAGGGTATTTGCAGGAGAAAGGATATTTTGTGTAAACAAAAGTCATAGATCGAGAGGGATCTTAGATCCAGCACATTCAGAGGAACAATGCACCCTGGGTTTAATTAATTTGATATGCCTCTATTTGTTATAGCATTATTGTGATATTATGAACATCTAGGTTGTATTTTTTATCTGTTGAAATTATGACTATCATATTAATCATTGGTCAAAATTAAAGTTAAAGTATTAGATTGATTAAAGTTGAGATTATAGAGTTTATTCTCTAACCCAGTTTTCTATCAAGAAAGCATATTATCTTAGTACAGAGGATAGGTTGAAGAAAATACTTGTGATTTTGAGTGAAGGAGACTCGAAAGAAAAGAAACAAACTCATTCTTGAGGACAAGACTCCAGGTTCCAGATTTGATTGTTTAAATTGATAAGATTCAAATTTACACATATCAAGTTTGATAACTGCTAAACGCTATAGTTGTGATAGAAATCTTTGAAAAGTTTTATTATTGAATGCTTGGTATCATGTGAGCACTATTGAG
Source organism: Picea engelmannii (assembly GCA_009831015.1). Classification (NCBI taxonomy): domain Eukaryota; kingdom Viridiplantae; phylum Streptophyta; class Pinopsida; order Pinales; family Pinaceae; genus Picea; species Picea engelmannii. The sequence goes on along the minus strand of ML784223.1, from coordinate 561,266 downwards.
ATAAATGCTTATTGTAATCATCTACCATATATAACTAACATCTCCTCTAGGAGAAACTTCTTGTTTTGGTTCTAGGTTACCATGGAGGAATGATTGATCACAACACTAGAAGAGTGTTTCTCTCATTCCTTATTATTGTATTTCTTACTTTTTACTCTTGTTACAGGCAGGTCACAAGTGATAGCTCTGAAGTAGATACTATTGTTTTTATTATTATTATAAAGAGTATTATTCTTGTCTTTTGTTTCTCCCTTGTTGTTCTTGTTCCGGGCATGTGTTATAGAAATATTTTCCTCACCCCATGCAACTTGCTCAGAAGGCCTTTTCCATTTCCCTATGCAAACTTGAAGTCCCCTTTTGCACTTCCCAAAGCTTAAAAATCATATTTTTCCACATATATGTGCCCTACCAGTTATACAACATGCATATAGGTAGGTTGCACCATTACATCACGCGTACATCGAGTTTTCTGCCCAAAATTAAATATTGTGTCGGGTTTCCATGTCACGTCACAAGATCCATGATCCTTGACCTTCCATATACTGGAAACGTTATGACTCAGCCCTTCAGTTCCATTTGAAGGCTATAAATTGGGCCATATCCAAACCATGGAAGAGAAGAGAATTCAACTTTTGAGAGCAAATTTACTCTGGAGAAATTTATTCACTTCATATTGAGTCTGCATCCCTTTGTCCTTTAAATTTTAAACACGTTGTTCATCCCCCAAGATCTTCCCTCTTTGATGGAGAACCTCATTGTCTCTCTTATATGAGTTTGTCTTTGGTAAAAGATTGAAGTGGTGAAGGCCCAGCTGGAAGGGACTTAGTTTCTCGGTTTTGAGACGTGCTGACATGGAATTTTGTCACTCATACACTTATGTTGATCATATTTTAATAGAAATACTATTTTCTTTTCCAATTAATATCTTGCAAATATTTGAATTGTTATTCCATGGGTGTATTTGTTATGAATATTGATGGATTATGCTATTATATATGCTAACAATATATATTATCACCATATGCTTGTGTATCTTGGTTGTTGAAGACAAGTTGCAGGTGTAAAGATTTGAGTCAGGGGCTCAACGGTGGTCTTCATCGAACGTCCGGACAAGGTAGGCTCTTTATCTTGTTAACATTTTTGTTTATATAGCATACTTGGGATTAAAGTTGATTTCTACAGTCATTCCGTCTTTTGTGGTTTACCCATTGCCATAGAGTGATTTTCCTCGTAACAGAATTGGCGACCATACTGGGGATTAAATCTTCTATTTTGGGGTTTGGAGTGTTTTTCTCCTTCGATTGCTCTCTGTTAGCCTGAGTTTTATTGTCTCTTGATTGCTTGATAGCATGTTTTTACTTTGTATCTGATTTTATTGGCCTTATCCTTACCCTAGCAGTGTTTTAATACATATACGTGGGTTTTCCCTTGACATGTGCGTACATACGTGAGTTGTCATTCTATAGGGCATGTACATACACGAGTTTTCCTTAAATAGTCATATACATCAACTTTTTAGGCTTCTTTGCTGAGTTTGGTGTTTGTTGGGTGACTTTTGATGGTTGTTGAGTCTTCTTGGGTCTTCGTCCTAATTGTTTAGTGCTTGCAGATTGATAGGAAACCTTTTTATGGTTGAATTTTCGGGCGGTTTTTTCTTTCTCATCATCTTTTTCAATGGTTTTCCTTGCATCTTGGTTTGAGTGATTTCTTCTTGGTATCTTGCTTGGCTTGTCTCTTTTGCTTGCAGTCAGGTCTATATATCAAGTTGTTATCCAGTCCTTGCATTTTCATTCATTTATATTGAAAATACAAAAATATACATTTTGCATTTTGGCATTTGCTCTTTTGGTTGTCTAGTATTGATCTTGATACATATATGAAAATATTGCATTTTATTTGAAACTGCAGAGTTGAATTGAAAGTTGCATTGTGAAAATATTATCACATTTTTCTTGGAATTGAAGTTTAGGACTTAGCTTGATGTTCATATTCATTTCTTTAATTTGTTGAGTCATAACATCATCAGTTTCACAATCACATATTTTGAGTAAACAAAGCCATTAAAAGTAATGTTGATTAATTAAAATTGATTAGAAATGACTTCATTTTTCAGAGTACACAAACAAGCATAGGTTATAAGGCCTTGGAATATGAGTTTGTGAGTAAACCTCTCCAAGGCTATTAAACTCAACATATGTGTCTGACTAAGGGAGTGATGAAATCCATTATGTAATTAGTGACGTCGGGATGCCCCACTCACACCAGAGTTAAGCACGAGGCCACGCGAAGTTGGTTGCAGAGATAGCCCTCTAATACCTTCTTAGCGTCAAAGATATTTCTGGGGATCTATTCGTATATGGGGGTCTTGCTAGTACCTTTACCTCTGTGAGAGGTGATGCTTTCAAGATTTCGGACTTTGTTACCCTGCCCATATGATGGACCTGATTTACGATTGTTCGCCTACGCATTGGTTATATCGTGGTGGCTTTAGTTGCTTGAAATAAGTAGCCACATAGGTTACTTGCAGGGGTTATTCTACAGGTTCCCTAAGTCAGATAAGGGTCGGACAACACACAACCTTTATGGATGATTACCTCTCTGGGGGGATCTGACCGATTGTGTTGTTAATCCCACGAGGGCCCTTATAACTGATTTCGATACCTTCAATATTTTGAATGGAGTCTCAGGCCCCTCTTGGGCGAGGCATACCTACTCTAGTGAGGGAGGCCCCTTTTCAACTACTATATCATGTTTGTGTGCATTGGACTTTTCTCTTTACTTTGGTGTACTCTTTGATTATTAATTGGCCTTGGGATTTTGTATTGCGTCGTGAGTTTTCATTGTTATGGTTAGTGGAGCCCCCGTGACTCCCTCAGTTAGCGCTACCCATCCCATGGTCTTTTCTCATTCCATGGGGACGAATCCTTTTGTATTTTTGAGTGGTACGTTGGATCATGATACTCAACCAATACCTTGGGCCTCTAATCATTTTTCTCTTGGTATGCCAGACATGTCTTCGCACTTTCCATCCTCTGTCTCGTCGCCTTATGTGAATCCTAGTTTTGGGTCTGGGGGCATGATGCCGCCTTATTCTCCTTTTTCGTTTGGTGGGAATCATATCCCTCCACCAACTCTTACGGTAGGAGGTTGGAATCTTCCTTCCTATGGATCCAATCCTATCTTCACTTTTTCAGTAGTAAGTGTTCAAATGGATAGTCATTCTACTTATTACATCCCATCCATCTATCATTCTTCCGATATTACAGTTCCTACAAACGTTTTTCCCATGGAAAACCTTTGTCTTTCCTCTCATGTTTCATCCGAGGGGATTAAGTTTTATCGTATGGGAAACCCCCTTCACGAAGTTCCTTCATCTGGGGGAAACATATATCCTCACCGGAGTAACCCTTGTCATGTCACTTTCTCTTCGCAAGCGGCTTCCTCGTTGATGATGCCCTTACAACCCTTTATGAATCAATTTGTAAGAGGATATTATCCTACCAGACATGGCCATGGTGTATACCAGAACCATTCCTAGCCCGAAATCTCTCATAATCAGTCTTTCCCGGAACCTTGGTCTCAAATGTCGCAACCAGCCGCTGCAAGTCATGTTGGAATCACAAGTCCAGTCACTACGAGTCATATTGACATTATATCACCAACCTATGCTAGTCATGTTGGAGATAGGTCAACAACCTCTGCAAGTCATGTTGAAGACATGCAACCAGTCGTTGCAAGTCATGCTTGGGGCACAACTCTAGTCATTGCTAGTCACACTGCACATACATCACCAACCTCTGCTAGTCATGTTGTGGATACATCACCAACCTCTATTATTCATGTTGGGGATACATCACCAACCTTTGCTAGTCATGTTGGGAATTCATCACCAACCTCTGCTAGTCATGTTGTGGATACATCACCAACCTCTGTTAGTCATGTTGGGGATTCATCACCAACCTCTGCTAGCCATGTTGAATATCTTCTACTAGCCTCTACAATTCATGATGGGAGCATGTCACCAGCCATTGTGAGTCATGTTGGGGGCATTAATATGATCGAGAAGCCTAGACATATAGGACGTAATCCCATGTTCCTTTGTAGACTTTGCAAAGGAGGTCATCTAAATTGTGTGTGCTCTGCTACTGATGTGGTACAAGAAGTGTGGTCCTTGTCTAATATCCCTTCGGGTTCTGAGTCATCTCTGGTTTCCCAATATTCTAATCCTTCTTTGGTTGATACAGTGGTCGTGTCGATGCAATCTTGGGTTGATCCCACTCTTCTTTTGTGGGGTGATGAGTCTCTTGACCATGTTGTATCACATCATGTTCAACCAACAGTTGTGTCGATGCAATCTTCGGTCGACACCACTCCTATTTTTTGGGGTGATGTGTCTCTAGACCATGTTGTCTCACATCCTATTCAACCAATGGTTGAAGAAGTGGTCATGTCGATGCAATCTTCGATCGATCTCACTCTTCTCTTGGAGAGTGACAAGCCTAAGGAAGTGGCATTGTCGATGCAATCTTCAATCAATCCCACTCTTCTTTTGGAGGGTGATGCACCCTTCGACCACGTCCTTAGAATTTCTAGTCCTATACCTTCTAAACAAGGGAGCATTCCACTTTCTCCTAGTACGCTCCCTCCAAGTCTTAGGGTGGTTTCCTTTGATTGGAATGATCTTGTAGAGCCTCAACTTCCTTCTTCTACACCCTTCCAGATAAGGGGAATTCTTCGATATATTGTAGATAAGGTAACCTCTGCAAGTATTTTATCCTCCTCGACTTGGAAAGCTTTGGGTTTTCCCAAGCTTGTGTCAGTTATCTGTGAGTTTCTAACTTTCGATAGAAGTCATGCACAGGAGCCCTAGCCTCCCCCATGATATGCAGCTTAGAACAACATTCCCAGGTCTGAGTTAAGCTCTTTTCCGACTCTCTAAAAAGGTGAAAAAATTGTCGAGTGAACTTGTCTCTTTCACACTCATTAAATGGCTTTGAAAGGACGTCTATTTGGTGTAATTTTAACCCTTTTTTGAACCAAGTAGACTAATTTTGAAAATGGAATACTCTAGTCATCATTGGCTAGAAGAGTTCGCCTGGGTATTGTTTTATAGTTCTCCTAGAGTTAAGTTGTAATTACATTTCATCCTCATTCTTGCAGTATTGAGCCTATTGTCGGTTTCGGCTTTCTCGTTACAAGCCTATTGCCTCGGCAATTTGCATCACCAATTAAGGAAAGCCTTGTTTATGTCCTTTGCAACTTGACACCATGTACCCTAAGAGGAAACATTCCCCTGAGTTTCCATATCATGCATGCACCTCCTTGCATTGAGCATAGGTATGTTCCACTGTTGGAACTAGTTGCTTACTCGCGACACTCTTTTCCTCCGATGTATCATAGCATTCATTTGCTTATGACAAAACAAAAAACACGGGTGGAAAAATAATATTATCTTATGTTGGCAACAATCATGTCACCTTTAAACAGAGAACAAACTTTTGAGTCCACTTATCATCCAAAGTTTGGGTTTAGCATGACCTTAGGAAGTCGAGCTCATTACTTGGAGTTTACTCCTTCGACTAGTTACTCTTGCAGTCCCTATGGAGAGTTTGATTGGTGCCTCCTGCATCACAAAGTTTCATCATTGAGTCTATGCTGCCAGAGTCCTCCATATGTCTCATGCTCTTGTTCAAAGAAAGTTTATAAGCACGTGTCAGCCATTCCTTAAAAATCTAGACTTTCCATGTCGTCAATACCCTCAGTGTGTCTCAGAGTTACATGAAGTTGTAGTCCTATTGTGCACCCTGGTCCTACTTTCATTATGGGTAGGTAACCTTGAACCCGGCAGTCGACATCTCCTAATTGGTCGTTGATTGGGGGGTTTCCTTTATGTTTGATGGCAAGAAATCTATTCACACATTGGGATTCGTGTAGTGTCTTAGAGACCATTAGCCTTATTGGTGGTTTCCTCACCTTTGTCAACATTTTTCCTTATTGGTTTCTATTCATAGCGTCTTTTTCATGCACGACTTACATCTGGTGCATGCAAAATACAGATAGGGTCATTGGTTCGTGAACATCCTCTTTGTCTGAGTTCATCCAAATCATCAAGTTATTGCTTTATACCTCGTGTTGACTGATCATAGATGCCTTAATTCTCTCCTTTCAGCAGGTCTCCTTCCATCGACTTTAGCTCATCTATTCTGGAAACGAGACCTAGAGTCCTATGAGTACCTAGAGGCTTGCAGTCATCAGTGGAGGTTCTCTTGTCATCAATAGTTGGGAATACATCAATGTCTCATGATCGATGGATTCTTCAATTGTTCGACCTCAACACCTTTATTCACACTTGTAAGAATGTACTAGGTGCCTTGATACCTACTTTCATTATCAATCGGTTGTCTTGCATTTGTTAACGGTATACCTTAATGAATCAAACGAAGTCTCATTGTGTTCAACCTTAATTCCTTTATTCACATGATGTATACTTGCACCTTTGGAAAATGGTGTAGGAGACTCGGAGACATCAATTTATAGTAGTAGCTTTCCTGAGTTGTTGTTATCATTCATTAGACTAGTACCTATATGACTTCAGTGATCATGGGAGATCATATTGTACTCCATTGTATACAGATATCTTCAGATTGATTTTGAGACTGGTTTCCACTAGGCCTTGTTCATGACTATGACAACCTATGGCATGTATCTACTTTTTATTGTCTATTCATAGCCATGAATAGTTGTTTGGTATATTTCCACATGGATCTACAGTGTAATTCAAATTGAAAACTATGTGTACAAAGTCATTATAGATTGTAATATTCTCATGAGCAACTAGCTCTTCCAGCTGAGTCTCCATTACTCCACTTATGGGAATTATAATGTATTTCGTCCATCACAGATACTCCTCTGACCTCACAAATTCGGGGGCATCTGTTATAGCAAGATTTGCCTCACCGCATGCAACTTGCTCAGAAGGCTTTTTCCATTTCCCTATTCAGACTTGAAGTCCCCTTTTGCACTTCCCATAGATAAAAAATCATATTTTTCCACATATACACGCCCTACCAGTTATACATCATCTATATACGCAGGTTGCACCATTACATCACGCGTACATCGGGTTTTGTGCCCGAAATTAAAAATTGTGTCGGGTTTCCATGTCACGTCACAAGATCCATAATCCTTGACCTTCCATATACTGGAAACGTTTTGACTCGACCCTTCAATTCCATTTGAAGGTTATAAATTGGGCCATATCCAAACCGTGGAAGAGGAGAGAATGAAACTTTTGAGAGAAAAATTACTCTGGAGAAATTTATTCACTTCATATTGTGATCCATGTGGATATCAATGGCCACCCACCTTTTCCAACTGGCTCAAAACAGTGTTCTGACAATTTTGGTAATTTACTATTTTTAGTAGTTTTTAACTTCTGGGGCCATTTTGAGGGCCTAAATGAAGGTTTTTTGGGACAGAGCTTCTCAATGATGTTCAAAATCTCTATTTAAGCCCCCAAAATGAATCTCCTCGACGATACATTTCCAACGAGCTATCGTGCGCCCCAAACGGAGATCATATGCCAAAGTTACGCCCTTGGGAAGTTGATACACCAAACTACCCAAAACGGGGTCCACAAAATTGTTGGATTTTCATCTTCCGAGGTTAGGGTTTTTTATTTTCTTTATGATAAAAAGGCCTTTGTAGCCTCATTGTAAAATCATCTTCTTGTGAAAGCGAGTAGCGGACACATCTCTTCTCAGAGATAAGTTGCCACCATTCTAGTGAGTCTTTCACTCTGTATTTTTACAGTCTTTGTACATTTTCGCTCATTAATAGAAAAATGTGTATAACTGTATCTATGTGTTTATGGTTGCATCTCTGATACATTTATGTTATATTATTGGATATCTGATATATCTCTATACATTTTTTTATTATATCTCTGCTCTCATTTCGTGCCAAAAATAATCTGGATCATTGGTATCAGAGCAAGTTGTTCTTGATTGTTTTTCAATGCATGTCCCTGACGAGGTCCGAGTATAGAAAGTTGGGTCTCGAGATTTTCTCTCTTGAAGACAATCACTCTCACACGTCCAAGAAACCCTCCATGGCAGAACAAAAGAAAAACGACAAAGAAGACGATTTTATAAATCTGTTCCTTGAGCAAGCTCTCACGCGATAGAGGGACGAAATGATGGAGAATTTTGCCCACATACTTCAACGTCTATCGATAACAACAGGTGCATCTTCATCAAGCGCCCACTTTGGAAGTACCTTGTCTTTCAAGGTACAAGTTAATTTTTATATTCCCATATTTGAAGGACAGATAGATGCAGATGCCTTAGAAAAATGGTTAAATCTGCTAGAAAGTTATTTCTTTGTTCATAATTTCTCTGACAGGGAAAAGATCACATTCGCACTCCTTAAGTCTCTCCCCCATGTCAAACATTGGTGGGAAACTTACTAAGAGCAAAATTCCACGGAGGAATCTGGAATATGTGGGGCCAAGCCCACTTGGGATTTTTTTGTGGATGTGGTAAAGGAACAGTATTACCCTATTGGCAACTATGATGACCAATACATGAGATGAACCACACTGTGGCAAGAGAGGGGCCAAGCAGTTCCTAAGTTCATCAATACCTTCCATACCTTGTGCACCAATCTGGGTATCAAAGACTTCGAACGACATTTGGTTCTGAAATATTGTGGGGCTCTACACATATACATCCAAATTGAAATGGATTTTCTAGACATCTCATTACTCGATGTTGCGTATCGATATGTTTTTTTTAAGCACCAGAACAAACGGGAGTTTGGGTTTGCAAATCCGCAACAACCAAAGTATGATAAAGACGGCCCTAATAAACAGTCTCCTGAAAACCATTCCAAGCCACAAGAAAAGAAGGGTCATGGAAAGACGAAGAATGACACCGAAAAATGGTGTGATTTCCACAAAATCCTCTGGCACAACACCGATGAATGTCACTCAAAACAGTCATTGATGGCTAAGATCAAAGACAAGGATCTGAACCATGATTCAGAATCTGATTCAGAAAATATTGATAGAAGACAGATCATCGACGCAGAACCCACTGCTATTGTCACAACCGCAACAATTCAACCAGAAGAACCCACAAATCCTGGAGAGGGGGAGCGCCTTTTTCATTCACAGATGTGGGTGAAAGAGACCACGCTACATTTTATTGTTGATAGCGAAAGCCAGAAGAACCTAATCTCACCATAGGTCGTCAAACAGTTGGGATTCTCGACAACACCACACCCGCAACCATACAACATTGAGTGGCTTCGCCAGGGACGAGATCTTCGTGTTAGCCAGCAGTGTTGATTGTCATACGGCATCCAGCCCTTCAAGGATGAGGTATTATGTGATGTTTCCCTGTTGGATGTCTGTGATGTTCTCTTGGGCCAGCCAAATATGTGGAAGCGCCATGCTATCTTTGAGTCTCGACCCCGTAGTGTCATTGTTACTCTGGGGGGTCATCTCTACAAGATACCAGAGGTAGTTCCAACTACTCTCCCACCTAAACAATGTCGCAAGGTAGTATCTCATACTACAAAATTTAGCGTCTTCACAATCTGTTCAAAAGGTGAACATAAGGATACTACAACCACTACAGCCTCGGCCCAAGCACCTTTTATCCAACAGAGGCAGGTCGACAAGATTCTAGAAAAGTGTAAAGATTTCATCTATACACAGGCATCTCATGTTGCCATTCTGGTTAAAAAGTTCCAACCCTTTCAGCCACAGGTTTGTGACAACCTTCAATAAGCTAAGCAGTGCAACTTCTACAACAAGGCAAGCAACTCATCAAGATGCAGATTCAACAAACGATTTCCCCTCTCCCTGAGGCACTCAACGCAATGGAGACCATTGATTCCTAAGGAGGGAGGATTGATCCAGGTGGATATTGGTGGCCACCCACCTTTTTCAACTGGCTCAAAACAGTTTTCTGGCAATTTTGGTAATTTACTATTTTTAGCAGTTTTTAACTATCGGGGCCATTTTGAGGACCTAAATGAAGGTTTTTCGAGATTGAGATTCTTAATTATATCCAAAGTCTCTATTTGATCCCCCAAAATGAATCTCCTTGATGATACCTTTCCAACGAGCTATCGTGCGCCCTAAACAGAGATCGTGTGCCAAAGTTACGCCCCTGGAAAGTTGATACACCAAACTACCCAAAACGGGGTCCACAAAACTGATGGCTTTTCATCTTCCAGGGTTAGGGTTTTGTATTTTCTTTATGATAAAAAGGCCTTTGGAACCTCATTTTAAAATTATCTTCTTGATAAAGCGAGTAGCGGACACATCTCTTCTCATAGATAAGTTGCCACCATTATAGCAAGTCTTTCACTTTGTATTTTTACAGTCTTTGTACATTTTCGCTCATTAATAGAAAATTGTGTATTAATTTATCTCTGTGTTTATGGTTGCATCTCTGATACATTTCTGTTATATTATTGGATATCTGAGATATCTCTATACATTGTTTTATTATATCTTCGTTCTCATTTTGTGCCGAAAATAATACGGATCAGTGGTATCAGAGCAAGCTGCTCTTGATCGTTTTTCAGTGCATGTCCCTGACGACGTCCGAGCATAGCAAGTTGGGTCTCGATATTGTCTCTCTTGAAGACAATATCTCTCGCATGTCCAAGAAACCCTCCATGGCAAAATAAAATAAAAATGACAGAGCAAATGATTCTATTAATCTGTTGCTTGAGCAAGCTCTCACGCGACAAAGAGACGAAATGACGGAGAATTTTGCCCACATTGTTCAATGCATGTCGATAACAACAGGCACGTCTTCATAAAGCAACCACTTTGGAAGTACCTCGCCTTTCAAGGTAGAAGTTAATTTCGATATTCCCATATTTGAAGGACAGATAGATGCGGATGCCTTATAAAAATAGTTAAATCTGCTAGAAGGCTATTTCTCTGTTAATAATTTATCCGACAGGGAAAAGATCACCTTCGCACTCGTTAAGGCTCTCCCCCTTGTCAAACATTGGTGGGAAACTTACTGGGAGTAAAGTTCCATAGAGGAATCTGAAATATGTGGGGTCGAGTCCACTTGGGAATTTTTTTTGGATGTGTTAAAGGAACAGTATTACCCTATTGGAAACTATGAGGACCAATACATGAGATGGACCACACTACAGCAAGAGAGGGGCCATGCAGTTTCGGAGTTCACCAATACCTTCCATACCTTGTGCACCAAGTTGGGTATCAAAGACACTGAACGACATTTGGTTCTGAAATACCATGGGGCTCTACACAGATACATACAAACTGAAATGGATTTTCTAGACATCTCATCACTCAGAGTTGCTTATCAATATGTTGTTAAAATCAATCATAAATTTAAGCACCAGAACAAACGAGAGTTCGAGTCTGCAAATCCACAACAACCAAAGTATGATAAAGACAACCCTAACAAATAGTCTCCTGAAGCAGATATGTTGTGAGAAAGCTCAGCCGGCTCCTGGATCTCCCGCGCTCCTGAATCTCCTGCAGGCCGCTGGCCCTGCGGCCTCCTGCCCTCCACGTTCCTCCAACACAGTTGTCGCAGCTTCCCTATCAGCTCGTCTAAGCTTCAATGGTGACCCCCTCACCCTCTTCAAAGCACGGTGGCAACCCTCCAGGTACGGCTGCGGTGGTGGCTACTGGCCCTCCATCGGCCATGGCTCCCTCTCCCGGGGCGTCCTCTCATGCAAACGCTCCCACTGGTGCTCCGTCGACAACGATCTCAGATCTTCTCCCTCTGGTTTTGGCCCCCTCATTTAAAGAGGTGGCTTCACGCCAGGTTTTTCTCTCCGGTCTGCATGCATCGGCCCCTGAGGTTGCCTCTCGTCAAGGTCGCCCACTCGGGTTGCATGCAGCAGTTCCAGAAGCTCCGATCGTTTCCATTCAAATTCCACAGGAAGCCCTAACTCATGCTTGTCATTACACCAGGCACGCTTTAGTTTGCAGTTTTAATGGATACTAGCCCAATCTTCCATATCTTCTCTCCTGGATCTCTTTCGAATGGTACCCGCTCTTAGAGGGAGAAGTCATTACCTGCCCCTGTGCAAAAGGGTTTTTTGTGGTAGTTTTCAAATCTACAAGTGATAGAGACAAGGTGTTTAACTTCGGGCCGTGGTTCTAGGGCAGAGCAGGCCTGTCCAGACAACTATGGACCCCTGCCTTCGACCCTTCCACGGACTGTATCTCTTCAGCTCCAGTCTGGGTCAGACTTCCATACTTGCCCCTGCATTTTTGGGGGGATGAATCTCTTCAGTCTATTGGCAATGGCCTCGGCAAGTTCTTCTGCAGAAGTCTGGACTCCAAGCCAGCCCTCTCCACCTTCGCTCGAATCTGTGTTGAAATGGATTTCTCCAAAGTTTTCCCAGCTAAAATAATTCTTCAAGGCAAGGACTACTCAAGGACCCAAAAACTCGACTATGAGAATCTCAGTTTAAGGTGTAGGAACTGCTTCGAAACGAGGCACTTAGCTCGCAGATGTGGAAAACCACCCATGGAAAAAAGGTCATCCAAGAGCCAAAGACCCACCTGGTGGACGGGGGCACCAACAGAGCCGCGCTTTGAAAGCAAGGCCCATGAAGTGGCAGAAGAAGCATAAGTTGAAGCCGAAATCAAACCCCCTGCTAAGGGGAAAGCTCAAGCAGAAGCCGCTCCCAAGTCGCCCACCCATCCAGAACCCCAGATCTCACGTTAGGCAGACCTAGCTGACGAAGAAGACCCTCCAGGCCCGACGGAAAGTCAATCTATGGACCAAAGTAATGAATGGAAAACGGTGTCAAAAAAGAAAAAAAAAATCCAAGCAAGAAATGTTGTAATGGCACGAAGTCGTTCAGGCTCGCTGAAATAGTTTTTGTTTCCACGAATTTGTACTGAGTTAGGATCTTTTGGCATTTGTTTTCCAGTTTACAAGCAAATATTTACCGTTGTACCGAACCCAGTGGCATGTCTACTGTTATTAATACAAAAATCCTCTAACCGTTTCTGTCAAAAAAAAAAAAGCAGTCTCCTGAAAGCCAGTCCAAGCCACAGGAAAAGAAGGGTCACAGAAAGACGAAGAAGGACACCGGAAAATGGTGTGATTTCCACAAAATTCTCTGGCACAACACCGATGAATGTCATTCAAAACAGTCATTAGTGGTTGAGATCAAAGACAAGGAGCCGAACCCTGATTCAAAATTTGATTCAGAAAAAATATTTATAGAAGACAGATCATCGACGCAGACCCCACTGCTATTGTTGCGACCACAACAATTCAACCAGAAGAACCCACAGATCCTGAAGAGGGGGAGTGCATTTTTCATTCACGGATGTGGGTGAAGAGGAACCCCCTTCATTTTATTGTTGATAGCAAAAGCCAGAAGAACCTCATCTCAGCAGAGAGCGTCAAACAGTGTGGATTGTCGACAACACCACACCCGCAACCATACAACATTGTGTTCCTTCGCCAGGGACAAGATCATTGTGTCATCCAGTAGTGTCGATTGTCATATGGCATCCAACCCTTCAAGGATGAGGTATTATGTGATGTTTCCCCGCTGGATGTCTGTGATGTTCTTTTGGGCTAGCCATATATGTGGAAGCGCCATGCTATCTATGAGTCTCAAACCCGTAGTGTCATTGTTACTCCGGGGGTTCATCTCTACAGGATACAAAAGGTAGTTCCAACTATTGTCCCACCTAAACAATCTTGCAAGGTAGTATCTCATACTACAAAATTCAACTTCTTCACAATTTGTTCAAAAGGTGAACATATAGATACTGCAACCACTATAGCCTCGGCACAAGCACCTTCTATCCAACAGAAGCAGGTCGACAATATTGCATCAAAGTGTAAAGATTCCTTATGCACACAGGCATCTCATGTTTCTAGACTGGTTTAAAAGGTCCAACCCTTCCATCCACAGGTTCATGACAACCTTCAACAAGCTAAGTAGCACAACTTCTCCAACAAGGCAAGCAACTCATCAAGATGCAGATTCAGCAAACGTTTTCCCCTCTCCCCTGGACACTCGACACAATGAATACCATTGCTTCCTAAAGAGAGAGGATTGATCCAAGTGGATATCGGTAGTCACCCACCTTTTCCAATTGGCTCAAAATAGTTTTCTGGCAATTTTGGTAATTTACTATTTTTAGCAGTTTTTAGCTTTTGGGACCATTTTGAGGGCCTAAATAAAGGTTTTTCAGGATCGAGCTTCTCAATGATATATGAAGGCTCTATTTGAGCCCCCAAAATTAATCTCCTCAATGATACCTTTCCAACGAGCTATCATGCGCCCCAAACAGAGATCGTATGCCAAAGTTACGCCCCCGGGAAGTTGATACACCAAACTACCCAAAACGGGGTCCACAAAATTGTTGGCTTTACATCTTCCGAGGTTACGGTTTTTGGATTTTATTTATGATAAAAATTCATATGAGTCTCACTATAAAATCATCTTCTTGCGAATGCGAGTAGCGGACACGTCTCTTCTCAGAGATAAGTTGTCACCATTCTAGCGAGTCTTTCACTCTATATTTTTACAGTCTTTGTACATTTTCGCTCATTAATAGAAAATTGTGTATTATTGCATCTATGTGTTTATGGTTGCATTTCTAATACATTTATGTTATATTATTGGATATCTGAGATATCTCTGTACATTGCTTTATTATATCTTCGTTCTCATTTCGTGGCGAAAATAATCCGAATCAATGGTATCAGAGCAGGCTGCTGATGATCGTTTTTCAGTGCATGTCCTCGACGAGGTCCAAGTATAGCAAGTTGGGTCTCGAGCTTGTCTCTCTTGAAGACTATCGCTCTCGCACGTCCAAGATGAATATTTTCCAGGTCCTATCAGTTTGCCAACTGGGTTTGTCTATGACCACATATTGGCTCTAATTTTCAACTGTTATGTAAATGTTTTGTTGTTGTTTTAGGACAGCCAACAGTTCATGAACTTCTTTTTGATTTGTTATGGTTGTACTTGCAATTTTAGGTGCTATAGCATGTAGTTTTAGTAACCAGAAGTTAGCACATGCATACTAAAATAAATACAACACACCTAGTGATATTTACAAATGAAAATAAGCAGATCTAAAAGACTAACACACATCATTTTGTACACAGGTATTTTTGGTCAACATGACCCTAGATAACCCCCCCCCAACCCCCGGGGAAAACCAGTTTGGAATATATGTCTATATATGAGGAAAGTAGATGGTGGAATATAGAAAATACAAAATATAGATGAACCTGATACAATAACAGCTTGATCCAAGCTTAAATATAATTCCAAAAGAACCAGGTGCTCCCTAGGAAGGTGTGTCCCCCATAAATGCTCTCAAAACCACCATAACTGCTCCAGATGCAAGATGTGAGCTCAGAATGGAAAACCCCTCCACAGGAATGAATCTCTACTATGTGGAATCCCTCTGCAAATGATCCCACTATAATATGACGGGTGAAATACCTCCCCACTACTGATGTGCCCTCCTCAACAAATGCTCCCTCCACATTAATGAATGTTCCTCAGTAAATAAACCAAGATCTCTGCTAGATGCCTCCCTCCATAAAAGGATGCACCCAAGCTATCCTCTCCTCATGCAACAAACCTCATGCCAAATATCCCTCTATTCCTCTCCAAGTGAGCAAATGAAGTTATATGATCTCTCATTTGCCCTTTGTGCCCCTCTTGAACCTCCATAAGGATACATAAGAAACCGATGGCTGAGATAATCCCATCTCCCATCTAATCAAAGGTTGAGATCACTTCAAAATAATCTCACTCAATAACCCACTTTGGGTTAATTTCCCTAAGTTTACTTTATGTCTCTAATTCACCCACAAAGTGAATTAATAGTCATTTTAGGCATAAATGACAAAATTTCAGTTTTGACTTAAAACTCCTAAGTCAAACTGAAATTAGACATAAAGTACAAGGCACAAAGTGCATAGTACATCCCACATGTGTCTAGGAGAGAAGAAACACATGGGAAACACCTCCCAAGGTACAAAAACTCAACACTCCCTCTTACCGAGGAAGGTGTTCCTCACCAAGTCCATCTTGTCTCTGCAGTAGACATATTTGCCCCTTGGTAGGGCCTTGGTGAGTATATTTGCAACCTGGTCGTCTGTCGATACATACTGCAACTGAACTGTGCCTCTCTTAACCCAATCACGAATGAAGTGGTACTTGATCTCAATATGCATCGACCGATCATGAAACACTGGATTCTCAGAGAGTTTTATGCAACTCTGATTATCACAATGAATGACGATCGGTGGCATCTCCTGACCAAACAAACCAACTGGCATATTATGAATCCAAATGGCCTCGCAACTAGCCTGACTAGCCTCCATATACTCTGCCTCGGTCAAACTCAAAGCAACTGACTTCTGCTTCCGGTTGAACCAAGAAACAAGCCTTGACCCCAAACAAAAGCAACACCCTGAGGTGCTTTTTCTATCAGTCGCACATCCTGCCCAGTCTGAGTATGTGTAGCCAACCAAACTGACTCCATCTCCTCTTACATAGTCTAGGCCATAATCAATTGTCCCAGTAATGTACCTCAAAATGTGTTTTGCCCCAACCATGTGAACACTCCTCAGCTCAACCATGTATTGACTGAGAGTGTTCAAGAAAAAACAAATATATGGTCTGGTGTTAACCAGATACATGAGCGAACCAATCAACTGCCTGTAAACTGTGGCATCTACCAACTGGCTATCTTAAGCACTAGGCTTCTTCCAGTTGGTAATCATGGGTGTAGACATGGGTCTGTAGTCCTCCATCTGAAACTTGCTCAAAATATCTGTTGCATACTTCCCCTGCCAGAGAAATATCTGACCCTCCTCCTGCCATACCTCCATACCCATAAAGTAGTGCATCAATCCAATATCACTCATCTCAAACTCTGATGGAAGTCCCAGCTTGCACTCATCTATGAGATCCTCAGCTCCAGTAATGAACAAGTCATCAACATTAAATATGAGAATGAGTGTGTCCTCACCTCTAATGATGTAGTAGAGTTTAGGATCAACATCGATCTTCTCGAAGCCCATCTAAAGCAAGTAAGTGTCTATGTGAGAATACCAAGCTCGGAGAGCTTGCTGGGGAACGAGGCCTTGGTAAACTTACCAAGTGCACACCCTCTACAAACATCTTGATGCTCTATATTGATCTGTGGCACTCTCGTCACAACCTCTCTCAGTCCTCCGAGAGCTTCATGATGTAGGTGGGCCATCCTACGATCTCATAACTCGCATATCTGTCAATTTTTGTCGTTGCTCGTTGCCAATGCATGAAGAGGCTGAAAAATCAATCTGAACAGTTTCCCATCCCTCACTCCAATCACCTGTCTTGAGGCAATTGAAGACCCCCGAGGATGAATGAGTACCTCAATGCCTATGAATGTCACCTCAAGACCTCTATCCTAGAGGGTGGAAACTGAAATCAAATTCTTATTCATCCCAAGGACATAGAGAACGTCCCTGAATGATATCAGTGACATGTTATCTCTCCGAAAGGTAATTGTGTCAATCCCAACAACTCTGACCAATGTGTCATCTCCAAGAGCAATCTCAATCCTAACCTCGGTGTCTCTGAGATCAGTAAAGTGCTCTCAAACTCCATTCATATGGCTCGAAGCCCTACAGTCAATATACCAGATATTGGGTGTCGTCTCAACTGAAGTGCAGTATATGAGGAAAGCACACTCTCTCTGAAACTGTGTCTGAAACTCTGCCTACTATGTTGTAGTGGTGGTACCTCCCTTCTTCTTCCTGTTAGGGCATTGTCCAGCACAGTGCCTGAACTTCTTACAAACAAATCACTTCACTTTGCTCATATCTCTCCTCTAACCATTGTTTCTCTCTCCTCCACTCCCTTGTGGTGGGGCCCCAAACTTGGGACCCTGTCGACCCCCACGACTGGCCTTCTTCTTTCCCTTTGTCCAAAGAGAAAGATCCTCAACACCCTGACTTGACTGTTGCTCCCGTTGTCCAAAAGCCTCAGCTACAAGCCTAATCTCCTCTTGGACGAAGTCATCCCACATCCTATCCCATGTAGGCATGACCTCCCTAGCAACAATGCCACGAACATATGGACCCCACGGTTTGGTGAAGCTATTCATAGCTTGCCTCACGAAAGAGTTAGGGTCCACCTCTCCGATGGCTCCAAGCTCGTCTCTAATCTGAGTGTAGCGACCAAGGAATGAAGTTACTGACTCATCCTTGAGCATGCGAAGGCCCCTGAGTCGGTCATGAAGAACCATCTTTTGGTTGTCATTGGAGCTCTCATACAACTTACATAGAGATGACCACATCTCATATGCATAAGTATTCCCTGTCAAATGGGGTATGATATGATCACGAACTGCATCACAAATGGTCATCTCTGCCTTGTTGTTCCTCTTCTTGAAATCCACCAACAAGATGGGGGCAGTGACAGGAAGAATTGGAACAGGTGCCTTGACTATGTCCCATAGCTCGAGGTCCTCTAAGACAAAGACCATCTGCACCTTCCAAGGCAACCAATTGCTAGCCCCAGCTAGCCTGTCCTCAACATGCATCTGAGATGTTGACATGTATGCCAAACTACACTCCCAACTGATGCTCAACTGCAAGGGTAACGCTGCCTCACCCCTGTCAACACAGGTGTGAAAAGAGACAAGCATACTATGACCTCACTCCTAACAAAATAGGTGTGAAAAGAGGTCAAGTCAAATCAGCCTCACTCCTACTTTGTAGGTGTGAAAAGAGACCGACGACAAACTGTCAAAACTGTCCTCTACAAAAATATGCCCACTAACAACCACTGAATGAGTCAATGGTTGTCCACAAAATTCTTCCAAGAAGATGTATATGATAGCCAACACATATGTTGTCCAAACTGCTCAAAAATTCAACCACCTCAGCTCTTATACCATGAAGATTTTCCAGGTCCTATCAGTTTTCCAACTGGTTCTGTCTTTGACCACAGACTAGCTCTAAGTTTCAACTGTTATGTAAATGTTTTGTTGTTGTTTTAGGACAGCCAACAGTTCAGGAACATCTTGTTGATTTGTTACGGTTGTACTTGCAATTTTAGGTGCTCTAGCATGTAGTTTTAGTAACCAGAATTTAGCACATGCATACTAAAATAAATACAACACACCTAGTGATCTTTACAGTTGAAAATAAACATATCTAAAAGACTAACACACATCATTTTGTACACAGGTATTTTTGGCCAACATGACCCTAGATAAAACCCCCCTGGGGAAAACCAGTTTGGGATATATCTCTATATATGAGGAAAGTAGATGGTGGAATATAGAAAATACAAAATATAGATGAACCTGATACAATAGCAGCTTGATCCAAGCTGAAATACAAGTCCAAAAGAACCAAGTGTGCCCCCCATAAATGCTCTCAAAACCACCATAACTGCTCCAGATGCAAGTTGTGAGCTCAAAATGGAAAACCCCTCCATAGAAATGAATCTCTGTTGTGTGGCCTCCTTCTGCAACTGATCCCAATGCAATATGACGGGTGAAATACCTCCCCACTACTGATGTGCCCTCCTCAACAAGTGCACCCTCCATAGTAATGAATGTTCCTCAGTAAATAAACCAAGCATTGTGTTAGATGCCTCCCTCCATTAAAGCATGTGCACAAGCTATCCTCATCTCATGCAACAAACCTCATGCCAAATCTCCCTCTCTTCCTCTTCAAGTGAGAAAATGAAGTTATATGAGCTCTCATTTTCCCTTTGCACCCCTCTTGAACCTCCATAAGGATACCTAAGAAACCGATGGATGAGATCATCCCATCTCCCATCTAATCAAAGTTTGAGATCACTCCAAAATAATCTTACTCAATAACCCACTTTGGTTTAAGTTCCCTAAGTTCACTTTATGTCTCTAATTCACCCACAAAGTGAATTAATAGTCATTTTAGGCATAAATGACAAATTTTCACTTTTGACTTAAAACTCCTAAGTCAAAGTGAAATTAGACATAAAGTACAAGGCACAAAGTGCATAGTACATCCACATGTGTCTAGAAGAGCAGAAACACATGGGGAACACCTCCCAAGGTACAAAAAATCAACACAAGAAACCCTCCATGGCGAAAGAAAATAAAAACGATAGAGCAGACAATTCTATTAATTTGTTGCTTGAGCAAGCTCTCACGCGATAGAGGGACGAAATGATGGAGAATTTTTCCCACATACTTCAACGTCTGCCAATAACAACAGACGTTGATTCATCAAGCGGCCACTTTGGAAGTACCTCGCCTTTCAAGGTACAAGTTAATTTTGATATTCCCATATTTGAAGGACAAATAGATGCAGATGCCTTAGAAAAATGGTTAAATCTGCTAGAAGGTTATTTCTTTGTTCATAATTTCTCTGACAGGGAAAAGATCACCTTCGCACTCCTTAAGGCTCTCCCGCATGTCAAACATTCAAGGGAAACTTACTGGGAGCAAAGTTCCACAGAGGAATCTAGAATATGTGGGGTCGATCCTACTTTGGATTTTTTTGTGGATGCGGTAAGGAACAGTATTACCATGTTGGCAATTATGAGGACCAACACATGAGATGGAACACACTAAGGCAAGAGAGGGGCCAAGTAGTTCCGGAGTTCACCAATACTTTCCATACCTTGCACACCAAGCTGGGTATCAAAGACTCTTAATGAAATTTGGTTATGAAAGAGCGTGGGGCTCTACACAGATACATCCAAACTGAAATGGATTTTCTGGACATCTCATCACTTGGTGCTGCTTATCGATATGTTTTTTAAAATCGAGCAGAAATTTAAGCATCAGAACAAACAGGAGTTCGGGTCTGCAAATCCGCAACAACCAAAGTATGATAAAGACATCCCTAACAAACAGTCTCCTGAAAACCAATCCAAGCCACAGGAAAAGAAGGGTCATGGAAAGATGAAGAAGGACATCGTAAAATGGTGTGATTTCCACAAAATCCCCTGGCACAACACCGATGAATGTTGCTCAAAATAGTCATTGGTGGCTGAAATCAAATACAAGGAGCCGAACCCTGATTCAGAATCTGATTCAGAAAATATTGATAGAAGACGGATCATCGACGCAGACCCCACTATTATTGTCATGACCGTCGTAATTCAACGAGAAGAACCCACGGATCCTGAAGAGGGGAAACGCATTTTTCATTCACAGATGTGGTTGAAGGGGACTCCCCTGCATTTTGTTGTTGATAGCGGAAGCCAGAAGAACCTCATCTCAGCAGAGGTCATCAAACAGTTGGGATTATTGACAACACCACACCCGCAACCATACAACATTGGGTGCCTTCACCAAGGACAAGATCTTTGTGTCAGCCAGCAGTGTTGATTGTCATATGACATCCAACCCTTCAAGGATGAGGTATTATGTGATATTTCCCCGCTGGATTTTTGTGATGTTCTCTTGGGCCAGCCATATATGTGGAAGCACCATGCTATCTATGAGTCTCGACCCCGTAGTGTCACTGTTACTCTGGGGGGTCATCTCTACAGGATACCAGAGGTAGTTCCAACTACTGTCCCACCTAAACAATGTCGCAAGGTAGTATCTCATACTACAAAATTCAGCTTCTTCACAATCTGTTAAAAAGGTGAACAGAAGGATACTACAACCACTACAGCCTTGGCCTAAGCACCTTCTATCCAACAGAAGCAAGTTGAAAAGATTGCAGCAAAGTGTAAAGATTCATTCTGCACACAGGCATCTCATGTTTCCAAATTGGTTAAAAATTTCCATCCCTTCCAGCCATAGGTTCATGACAACCTTCAACAAGCTAAGCAATGCAACTTCTCCAACAAGGCAAGCAACTCATCAAGATGTAGATTCAGCAAACGCTTTGCCCTCTCCCCCGGACACTCAATGCAATGGAGACCATTTCTTCCTAAGGAGGGAGAATTGATCCAGGTGAATATCGGTGGCCACCCACCTTTTCCAACAGGCTCAAAACAATTTTCTAGGAATTTTGGTAATTTATTATTTTTAGCAGTTTTTAACTTTCGGGGCTATTTTGAGGGCCTAAATGAAGGTTTTTCGGGATAGAGTTTCTCAAACATATTATAAGGCTCTATTTGAACCCACAAAATAAATCTCCTCGATGATACCTTTCCAACGAGCTATCGTGCGCCCCAAACAGAGATTGTATGCCAAAGTTACGTCTCTGGGAAATTGATACACCAAACTACCCAAAACGAGGTCCACAAAACTGTTGGATTTTCATCTTCCGGGGTTAGGGTTTTGGATTTTCTTTATGATAAACATACCTTTGGAGCCTCTTTGTAAAATCATCTTCTTAAGAAAGCGAGCAGCGGACACATCTCTTCTCAGAGATAAGTTGTCACCATTCTAGCGAGTCTTTCACTCTGTATTTTTATAGTCTTTGTACATTTTTGCTCATTAATAGAAAATTGTGTATTACTGTATCTCTGTGTTTATGGTTGCATCTCTAATACATTTCTGTTATATTATTGGATATCTAAGATATCTTTCTACATTGCTTTACTATATCTTCGCTCTCATTTCGTGCCGAAAATAATACGGATCAATGGTATCAGAGCAGGCTGCTCTTGATCGTTTTTCAGTGCATGTCCCTGACGAGGTCCGAGTATAGCAAGTTGGGTCGCAAGCTTGTCTCTCTTAAATACAATCTCTCTCGCACGTCCAACAAACCCTCCATGGCGAAAGAAAAGAAAAATGACAGAGCAGACGATTCTATTAATTTGTTGCTTGAGCAAGCTCTCATGCAACGAAGGGAGGAAATGATGGAAAAAATTTCCCACATCCTTCAATGCTTGCCGATAACAATAAGCGTGTATTAATAAAGCAACCACTTTGGAAGTACCTCTCCTTTCAAGTTACAAGTTAATTTTGATATTCCCATATTTTAAGGATAGATAGACGTGGATGCCTTAGAAAAATGGTTAAATCTGCTAGAAGGTTATTTCTTTGTTCATAATTTCTCTGACAGAGAAAATATCATCTTCGCACTCCTTAAGGCTCTCCCCCATGTCAAACATTGGTGGGAAACTTACTGAGAGTAAAGTTCCACGGAGGAATCTGTAATATGTGGGGTCAAGCCCACTTGGGATTTTTTTGTGGATGTGGTAAAGGAACAGTATTACCTTGTTGGAAACTATGAGGACCAATACATGAGATAGACCACATTGCGGAAAGAGAGGGGCCAAGCAGTTTTGGATTTCACCAATACCTTCCATACCTTACCCACCAAGATGGGTATCAAAGACTCCGAACGACATTTGGTTCTGAAATATTGTAGGGCTCTACACAGATACATCCAAACTGAAATGGATTTTCTGGACATCTCATCACTCAGTGTTGCTTATCGATATGTTGTTAAAATCGCGTAGAAATTTAAGCACTGGAACAAACGGGAGTTCGGGTCTGCAAATCCGCAACAACCAAAGTATGATAAAGACATCCCTAACAAACAGTCTCCCAAAAACCAGTCCAAGCCACAGGAAAAGAAGGGTCACGGAAATATGAAGGACACCGGAAAATGGTGTGATTTTCACAAAATCCCCTGGCACAACACCGATGTATGTCACTCAAAACAGTCATTGGTGGCTGAGATCAAAGACAAGGAGCTGAACCCTGATTCAGAATCTAATTCAGAAAAAATATTGATAGAAGACAATTCATCGACGCAGACCCCACTACTATTGTCGCGACTGCAGCAATTCAACCAAAAAAACCCACAGATCCTGAAGAGGGGGAGCACCTTTTTCATTCACATATGTGGGTGAATGGGACCCCACTGCATTTTGTTGTTGATAGTGAAAGCCAGAAGAAACTGATCTCAACAAAGGTCGTCAAATAGTTTGGATTCTTGACCACACCACACCCGTAACCATACAACATTAGGTGGCTTCACCAAAGACAAGATATTTGTGTCAGCCAATAGTGTTGATTGTCATATGACATCCAACCCTTCAAGGATGAGGTATTATTTGATGTTTCCCCACTATATTTCTGTGATGTTCTCTTGGGCTAGCTATTTATGTGGAAGTGTCATGCTATCTATGAGTCTTAACCCCATAGTGTCATTGTTACTCTGGGGAGTCATCTCTACAAGATACCAGAGGTAGTTCCAACTACTCTCCCACATAAACAATGTCGCAAGGTAGTATCTCATATCACAAAATTCAACTTCTTCACAATCTGTTCAAAAGGTGAACAGAAGGATACTGAAATCACTACAACCTCGACCCAAGCACCTTCAATCAAACAGAAGCAGGTCGACGAGATTACAACAAAGTGTAAATATTCCTTCTACACACAGGAATCTCATTTTGTCAAACTGGTTAAAAAGTTCCAACCCTTCCAGCCACAGGTTCGTGACAACGTTCAACAAGCTAAGCAGTGCAATGTCTCCAACAAGGCAAGCAACTCAAACGCTTTTCCCTCTCCCCCGGGCACTCAATGCAATGGATACCCTTGCTTCATAAGGAGGGAGGATTGATCCAGGTGGATATCGGTGGCCACCCACCTTTTCCAACTGGCTCAAAACAATTTTCTGACAATTTTGGTAATTTACTATTTTTAGCAGTTTTTAACTTCCGGGGCCATTTTGAGGGCCTAAATGAAGGTTTTTTGGGATCGATCTTTTCAATGATAACCAAACGTTTTAGTTGAGTCCTCAAAATGAATCTCCTCAACGATACCTTTCCAACGAGCTATTGTGCGCCCCAAACGGAGATTGTATGCCAAAGTTATGCCCCCGGGAAGTTGATACACCAAACTACCCAAAATAGGGTCCACAAAACTGTTGGTTTTTCATTTTCAGGGTTAGGGTTTTTTTATTTTATTTATGATAAAAAGGCCTTTGGAGCCTTATTGTAAAATCATCTTCTTGAGAATGTTAGTAGCGGACACATCTCTTCTCAGAGATATGCTGCCACCATTCTAGCGAGTCTTTCACTCTGTATTTTTACAATCTTTGTACATTTTTGCTCATTAATAGAAAATTATGTATTACTGTATCTCTATGTTTAAGGTTTCAACTCTGATACATTTTTGTTATATTATTGGATATCTGAGATATCTATGTACATTGCTTTATTATATCTCTGCTCTCATTTCCTACTGAAAATAATTTGTATCATATTGAGTTTGCATCCCTTTGTTCTTTAAAGTTTGAACACATTGTTCATCCCCTAAGCTCTTCCCTCTTTGATGGAGAACCTCATTGTCTCTCTTATATGAGCTTTCATTTGGTAAAGGATTGAAGTGGTGGAGGCCCAGTTGGTAGGGATCTAGTTTCTCGATTTTGAGACGTGCCGACACGGAAGATTGACACTCATACACTTTTGTTGATCATATATTAATAGAAATACTATTTTCTCGTCCAATTAATATCTTGCAAATATTTGAATTGTTATTACATGGGCGTATTTGTTATGAATGTTTGTGTTAGCAATGGAAGTCACTCCTGGATTGCAGCAAGAGCAGAGCCCGACGCCCATCATTTTGTGTCACGGTTTGTGTATGGAAGAGGTGATTGAATGGAAGTAAACTCGGACGATATTGTTTCGACTCCGAAACTAGGTCCGGCATGCATGGGTAGGTGAGGTCTTGGACATACTTCAGACAGTGAGTTGTAGTAAGGGTGAGTAGGGGGGAAGACTTATATCAGAGAGATGAAAAGGTCTGTTGTCAACATCAGGTTTCTAGCAGACTGTAGGAGAATGCATTTAAACGCGAGATCATCTTACATTCAAACGCAGAATACCAGGGAATAAAATAGTGTCACAATAAAACCTTTATCATAACGCAACTGCAATAATTCATGTGAATCATTCAATCATGAACTCCCTCGGTATGAGATGAAAACTAGATGAAACAAGGAACCTGTCTTTCATAAAACAAGAAATCTTACATACAGATGCATAACCAGAAAACTAGAGCGTTTGTTAAAACATTACAATTGGGAGCCTCACTCTACCATCGATGCTTACAAAATACAAAAACTGAGCCTATATACTCAGGAGAATTCTCCTAACAGAGGCGTGCCCAGTCACCCAGGGCTAGGTGTCTTTTCAGTCAAACTCGTACTAGAAACCTTCTTCACGCGCCACCTTAACTGTGCATGGCTCCTGTAGGGAGGGTAGCTGAGCCATTAAGTGCCAAGCTAGCATGTGCAGACTTCTCTATCTCTTCGAAGACTTCGGCATGGCTTCTTTGGAAAAATCGGTACACAAGACCCCTTCGAGCAGACCGCTTGCCAAACCCTCCATACCTCACACTTAATGAATGAAAGGAGGTTTCAACCACCCGTTCATGCCTTCATTTACTCCAAGCGAGACACAGGATTGAGATCGGATCCGATGGCACCTGGAGATCGCGATGATCTCCTCTGTAACTGAACTCGATGCCTTTGGCACCCGGAGATCGCGATGATCTCCTGGGCGCTCTCATCACTTCGCGCATCGGGGATATGAGGGAGCTGCTTCTTGCACTTCAAAATCGCGATGGACGAGAAGGCAGGGAGCCTAATCACGCACCAGGTGTCCCCATTAGATGGACAGCTGACATTGTTCCTCGATATTGTGGGCCCAACTTTAGTCGCTATCGGTACTTTGGGGTTCGGGGTTTCGAGATGTTCAAAGACATAAAACCTTCACCCTTTGAACTCGTGACTGCTGAAAAGCCGACGTGACCAGATCTCGTGCCACGTTCCCTTTGGGATGAACGGTTGTCATCCATTCTTGAACATGATACGGGCGCTATCCATTGCGCTAACCTCGGCGCAACTTTTCTAATAGCGATTTCCCGCCAACCGTTGATCTGATCCTTTGGATACATCCTGACTGTTGAAATCAGAGTGCTCGCTCGCTTGATCTAGGCCCGAAATGGATTTCTTCTATGAATTGCGCTCGGCACTCATCGCGCCACTTGCAGATCTGATCGCTCTTGTGCTTCAGACGAGAAATGTTACTAACAGTTGGTGGATTATGTTATTATATATGCGAACAATTTATATTATCACTGTATGATTGTGTATCTTGGTTGTTGAGAACAAGTTCCAGGCGTAAAGCTTTCAGTCAATAGCTCAACTGTGGTTTTCATGGAACATCCGGATGAGGTAGGCTCTTTATCTTGTCTTGTTAGCATTTTTGTTTATATAGCATACTTGGTATTAGAGTTTATTTCTGTAGTCATTCCATCTGTTGTGGTTTACCCCTTGCCAAAGAGTGATTTTCCTCGTAACAGCAAGTCACAGGTGATAACCCTAAGGGAGCTATGGCGACGGTTGCAAGAGGAAACATATTAGATGGGACATGAAGACATATCATGAGGAGTAGAAGGATCCAAAGATGACATAAAAAATCCCTCTAGTACAATTGATCACTCTTCAAATCATCAGGAAGAATTAGTAGAACTAGAAGGGCCTACCAAGAATCATTGCAGTAACTAGGAAGAGACCAGTATGGTCCTGTGACACTTTACAAGATGCAAATCCATATAGCATTGACGAGCCATATCATGAGGAGCATATGGCTCCACTAGTGGTGAGGCAAGTGGCCCCACCAAATACCAGCTCAAAATGAGCTAGAGTTCAGAGGGAGTCATCCCTCACGATCCAGTAAGGAGGAGCAGTCTCCCCAAGACCATTCATAGAGATCTACAAAGCCTGATTTTTGTCTAGAGGATTCTCCTAGCAAGAGGGAGAAGACTATGATGAGACACTTTCTCCAGGAATCAGAAAAAGTATATATAGAACAAACATGATTCATTAAAAGAAGTCAACACGAGATGAGATTCAGAGAGAGCATCTATGAAAATCCTTGTATTTGAGATTGAGTTATCTCCAGTGCCAGTTGGTGTAGTACATGAGTTGGGCCATGGATACATGACTACAATAGAAGATTGAGTTACCTCCATAGAAAAAGGATAAGCTACCCTTGGTGTCATTTATTGAGCCACTCTCAGTTTTAGATGAATTTGTTGTTGTGATAGAGTAGAGGAGTTACTCTCAAAGTTCAGCAGCCACAGTGGGAATGGAGCAATCATTCTCAGCTTCAGAGAAGCTGCAGGTGCAGAGTCCCAGTCCTAGAGGAATAATCATAGAGAGAGTAGAGAACATACTCTAAGGCAGTAAGACAGATAGTGCTTTACTGAAAGCACATAGAGCTAACACATGATTGTGCATATTAAGTTGCAGCTAGGCAAGTGTACTAGGTTGGTACAATGAGATGTGGAAAATTGGTTTCGAAGTATAGGATAGGAAGACTCATGGCAGGATTGATATATTTTTTTATGAGCTTGGGCTTTACCAAGAGTAAAGTTGATCCCAACCTTTACTTCAAGATTGAGAATGATGGACCAGTTATATTGTTGTTATATGTGGATGACTTATTCTTGATAGATGAAGAAACGTTCATCATAGATTCTAAGAAGTTTTCTGATGAATTTGAAATGAAGGACCTAGGCCCGATGCACTATTTCTTAGGTCTTAAAGTATGGCATATCCCAAAAGAGATTTTCCTTAGTCAAGGAAAGTATGTTGTGGAAATTTTGAAGAGATTCGACATGATGGATTGTAGAACCATGTCCACTCTTATGGAGACAAATCTGAAGTTATTGGTTCATACTCTATACAGACAGATGATTGGTTCATTGATGTATCTGGCAAATACCAGACCAGATATATGCTTTGTTGTGAGCACCTTGAGTCAATATCTGGTGGATCCCAGATGTGTTCACCTTGTAGTTGCAAAGCATGTGATGAGATACCTTAAGGGTACGTTGGACTATGGCCTCTATTATACCGGAGATTGTGACTTCATATTGTATGGCAATACTGAGTTAGATTGGGATAAAGGGGCTTCAAACAGAAAAATCACTTCAGGATGTTATTTCAGTTTGGGGTCAGCCATGACTTCATGGAAAAGAAGGAAGCAATCCAATATTTCTTTTAGTGCGACAGAAGCGGAGAAAATTATAGTATGCTCCACCAGTTGTGAAGCCATATGGCTTCTTGTTGACATTGTTGGACAATTGAGAGGGGGGGTGAATCAGTTGTCCCCGTGCTTAAACAATTATGCTTCTTTTAAAATCTTTACAAGGCACTCAATGATGATCACAAAAATGCAGGGAAACAAACAATGGCACATTCAGCATCAGTCACATATATGAGAAACACAGAGACAGATATTTCTCGAGGAAACCCATATAGGGTAAAAACCTCTTTTTCTTTATATGATAAGAAATAGTTACATTCTTTACATTATCATACATATGAGCTGTTATCCACATTTTTGGTTATCGAGATGATATTATGATTATGTCATGATAATAGAAGATCAAACTCTTCATTAAGAACTTTTTCCTGAAGAAGGTTACACTTGTCATTTTCTCAAAAATCATATTTTGAAAGTAATACGCAGGCTGCATATATACTCACCTGCGGAAATCTTCATTCCCGCATTCTGCATTCAGTTTGGCTGCGGACTTTCCGCACTGTGTCAATGGTTAGGGTGCAGACATGTTTCTAACGTGAGAAAATGAATAAGTTCTCGATCCTTCTAGAAGGAATCTTCTAGAAGGGTGAGTTGGAGTTCGAATGGTTGGCAAAATACTAACTTTCCAGATATCTTGGGATTATTCCCTATCCAAGTAACTAATCAATCTTCTCCTATATA
>ML784223.1:487979-499294 GCA_009831015.1 Picea engelmannii | reverse complement strand
TAGTAGCAACAATATTGGTGACGCAGCAACATTATTTATATGAGCTGATTTGAGATATTTATTGCATTATGATATAATACAAGGACTTAATTGTGTACATTGAATGCTCTTATATCTTGGTGTACTTATTGAAGAAGTAATATAAGTCATTTGTCTTTGTTTAGCAATCATTGACTTTGTCAATAATTGCATTTGATCATTGCTCATATATATTTAGGGATAGTCATTGATATTGTGAAGTACTAACCCACTGCAAGCACATATTCTAGTTTCATTTGTCTTGTCTCGCAAACAGGTGCCATTCAGTGGAATATATTCTTCCTGACTATCTCATCTTGGCAGTAATCTGTGAAAGGGAACTTCTTACCTTGATCCATACACCTTTAAATCCCTTCAGAAACCAGATTACATAGGGACGTCTCCCTTGGACTAGCCATCCTAAATAGAAAGAGCTCCACATCGAGGTGACAGTGGGTGGGGAAGCTCCTGTTACGCCGGTTTTAAGCCTTGACTCAAGCTACCTGAACCCTTCCTACAAACCGTGCGATAACAGTTCCCACCATGCATCCAGCATCACTGGGTGTTCTGCTGAGATTCCTCAGCCTCTCTGGCAGTTGAGACTCTTCGTCTTCTCTATTACAGTCGAGCTCACCCTCTTTATTTCAGCTACAGGCTCCAACCCTCTTCCAGCTGACAATCACCTCTATGACCTATCTTCATCCCATTGGAATATTCCCAGAGACTCTTCAGCTCCTCTGGCAGAAACCATCAATGGTTTCTAGCAGTTATGCTGTGAGGAGCAAGATTAGCCCTCCGATTATGCTCAAATTCACCTGCACCGTTGGATTAACTCTGAAGGGTATTGTCGTTATTTACCCGTTTCTCACTTTCGCAATTCGGATATTCTGCGATGAGACATCTTGACTCTCCATGTCACGAGCTCCGAAAAGGAGCTTGTCTGCTCTAGCTCCCTCCTCTACGTGACCACCAGTTACAACGACAATTCACCTTTTCGATATTTCAGCATTCGTATGATCCAGTGTCTCGACACTCCCAGACGTGATCCCCAAAATTTCGAGGTGGAGCTCATCTACACTAGGTCCTTCCTCCATGTGACCACACCCAGTGACCACAGGCTGCACTAAAAGGCACTTCGAACTCATGATCTTCATCGACCCTGATCAACGTTCCATGATCTCGATGAATCAACATTCCAGATCTTTTCACGATCTCGCATCTCGTTGTTCCTTAGATGGAGGTTCTCATCACTCCAAGTCGCGATAGGTGAGACTCTGAGATGGAGCTCAGATCGACGGTCCACATTCTTGGTGAATTGATGATCCAGATCTTATCGTGAATTCGCATCTCGCGATTCCTGTGATGGAGGTTCTCGTCACTCCAAGTCGCGATAGGCGAAGCTCCGAGATGGAGCTTAGATCAATAGTCCAGAATCCTTGGTGATCTGACGTTCAAGATCTTTTCGTGATCTCACGTATCACGAGTTTGAACCTCTTTCCTTTGGATTTCCCGATCTGCGAAACTCCGAAATGGAGTCTTTATGGTGCTCTGATTTTTCGCCACGCGTCCTCTTGATCCAATGGTCCACAACTATCCTTTCTGATGTGGTCTTCTATATTCACTTCCTAGATCTGATGGCCTAGATCACACCTTGATCCAACGTCTAGGATCATTTCACCATTTCGCATTTCGCGATTTCGGCACTTCGCGATTTCGCCACTTTGCGATTTTGCCTTCTTATGATGAAGGATCTCAAACCTTCAAGTGTTGATCTACGAAACTCTGAAATGGAGTCAGACCAACATGTTTCAGCATTTCGCATTTCACCTCTTCTTGCTCTTTAATGAACGTGCAGGTTATCCCTGATCCAACGATGGTCGGATCTTACGCTCAGATCTGACGCCTAAGATCTGTCCTCCTTTTCTGCACGTTCTTCTTGTCTGAATTCATATCTGACGGTCATCGGGGATTCGGGATGGGGTCCAACAATCACTTATGCTCCTCCTCTTCCATTATCATTGCGCTGTTGATCATGCTGACCTTTGTCATCGTTGTTCTTGCCATCAATGCACACTCTGATCCTTCCATCAATGACAAGCTCACTTTGCCTGTTAAACCTGCCAACAATCCTCTGCATTATCTCTTATGAACTTATCGAGCTTGCTCTGCAACGTCTTCCTAAAATACTTCTGATACTTCTTCTTGTACTCATGCCATCTTCATTGTTGTACTTGCCATCAATGACAAGCATATGCTACCTGTTAAACATTTACCAACAAACATGTCTACTTGACCTAGAGATGGATACTACCATGATCTTTTTTGATAACCAAAGTTGCATAAAGATGAAAAAGAACCCAGTGTTCTAAGATAAGATGAAGCACATTGAGATCTGGTACTACTACATTCATGACTTGGTACAGAAGGGAGTTGTGAAGCTTTAGTACGTTGGCACAAGTGAGAAGGTAGCAGATGTGTTGACTAAGCCTTTGTCTCGTGTGAAGTTTGAGTACTTCTGAGACAAGCTTGGTGTAGTCCCAAAGGACCTCCCTCGAAAGGGGGAGTGATGTTGATGATACCATGGTATCCTAACCAGCAGCGGGTAGCTCAGTTAGGATTTTATATCCTAGGGGACTGATCATCCCTAGGTAGATCCCAAAGGTCTGGTAAGGACAGTCTGTCAAGGTACCTGTGCATGTATATGCTAGTTGTTGTCAATAGTGGTAGCTCAATTAGGATTCTATATCCTAGGGAATATTATGATTCTTGGGTAGATCTTGAAGGTTCGATAACAACGGTATGTCAGAGTACCACAGATGTTGTTGTTGATGCACCTGCCTCATTCTGTTTCCACACATAGATGTTGATGTTTAAGCTTCATGTTGTTGTTGATGATGATGTTATTCCAGCTTCATGTTGTTGATAATGTTGATGCTCCAGCTTCATGTTGCAGATGATGATGATGTTCAGTTTCTATTGATGTTGATGAAGAGAAAAACTTTCGATCACCTACAAATATGACCGACAATGTTCTCGATGTTGATGACAATGTCCCCTACTCTTGATGATGTATTGAGTCTAGTCAGTTGTTATTAATGTTGTCAGTAGAATACCCTTCTTGTTAAGGGGGAATGTTGAAATGTTGTAACTTCGAAGAATATTCTTCCTAAGAGAGAGTTAAATAATATTATTATATTATATTTAATTAGGCCCTATTGTGCCTTAGTAAAATCCAGCCCTATTATGCCTTAGTAAAATTTGGCCCTATTGTGCCTTGACAGTTAATTGTAAATTAAGAGGGTAAAGTGACAGGTCGGCCCAAACCTAATTATAAGCTGGTCAGACCACTATTTATAAGAGAGGCCAGTGCCTCATTTGGAGACATACACACCTAGCTCTACAGTGTGCAAGTCTTAAGAGGAGAAGCTCTTGCAATTGGGGGTGATGTCAAGGAGGGTTTCTGATCTATCTCTTGGTATTTCTTAGTCAAGTGGTGCGCTATTCTTCCTAGTGAAGGAGTAGAGGGGGATATTTTGTTTGGTCTTTGGTCTATCTATACTAAGGAAGTTTTGCTTGGTTTTCTTCCCCATGAGGGTTCCCCGGGATAATATGTGTGTCTCTATTGTTTTTGTGATTGCATCTCTTTCAGTGACCTTATTTACGCAGTTAATGTGCTAAATCATTATAATAATAAAGAAGAACTGTAACTGCTAGTTGTATAAGTAAAAATTCAACACAACATTGTCAACTTCGATTATTTTCTGATAATATTGTCAAAGGTAATATGGGTAGACATTTTGAATATAATGTCGATAAATGAGAGTCATAAAAAATTTTATATAGTTCAATTAAAGCTTGTCTAATTAAATATTTAGTGCATTGTGTCTTGCAATAAATACTTGTTTTTTTTTGCTTTAATTGTTTATGTTGCAAGCTCAACCAAATGATGTAGTGATCCAAGAAATTTGTATATAAAATCCAACAATCTCATTGATTCCAGATTTGAACATATGAGGTTTGGCGAAAGGTAAAATTAACGTTAAAGTTGTTGGCAAGTAATTGTAATTGTTCAAAGAATCATTTTTTTATAATGCATTTAGTTTTCCCTGCTACATAATCTATATGGGAGGAAAAAATATGTTGTCTTCATTGATGAATTATGTTGATTTTGGGGGTCATAATTTAAAGAATTGTTTTCCTTCTTTTTTTCATATTTTTTCTCATCCATACTATATCATTTTCTTTATTTATGTTTTTTTTTTTTACAAAAAGTTACGGAGAACGAAGAATTTTCAAAGATGATTTTATAAGACATGCATAAAAATTTTGTATTCATATATGAATTCTACTAATCTTATACCTTTCTACTTTTGTTTCCATAGTTTTAAACATTCCCTTAAAATAAATACTTCTTTTTTTGTCATTTAGTTTTTATTTCAATATTTTTAAAAAGGGATCAATATAATTGTTGTACTCGTAATTTCTGAGAATGAATGTTTTGTTATGTTTTTTTTCCATATATATATATATACATGGCCACCGAGGTGTAGGATAGTCGGTGACAGAGTGTGTTGTTAAGGCACTCTATGATGTTAAGTCACCGGTTCGAAACTTGTGGAAACAAAAAATCCATCCATGTTAAGGGTTGGTGTGGCTCAGGCCAGGTGTGATCCCGGGTAATTTTGGCGGCTTAGATGCCTCTGAGTCACAGTTTCTCAGCCACAGGCTAGTCCTGCAGGTCACAGACAAACTAGCAATATATATATATATATATATATATATATATATATATCAATTTCGTGTCTGGCTTGGCCGTGACCTTAAAAATAGATTATTATTATTATTTTATTGATTTTTTGAATATACAGTTATGGGCAATGAAAGTGTGTCAAAGATTATTTCAGCGATACATGATATCACTGCTCAACAACAGTTTCTTACCGGCATTCAAGATATGATTAGTAGGGTAAATGGAACTCCAACACACATTTTCGATGAGAAACTTCATTGTTTAGCTAAGTTGAAGACAATAGTCCATGAGTTTCAGCGTATTTCTAATAGGGAAGTCGACAAAAAGCTACGAAGAGAATGGCTCCAAAGGAAAAGGGGTCATCAAGTTCAAGTATATTTTAATTAGTGTTTTGTTTGTCATAAGTCTGGTTGTATTTTGGAATAGGTTACGTTATGTTTAGCATTTAGAGGATTTTTAAAACTATTGGATTTTTTATACTAAATTATTGGTTAATTGTCATAGTTTTATTCATATGAAATTCTTTTTTATTTTATACATGTCAACAATACAATATTTCCCCATCGTATTACGTTTTTTCTCTCGATATGTTGCAATGTCTCATGCTATTCATATGTTGTAAGTAATTGTAATTGTTCAATGAATACTTTTTTTTTTCATAATGCATTTAGTTATGTTTGCTACATAATCTATATGGGAGTAAAAAATATGTTGTCTTCATTGATAAATTCTATTGATCTTAGGGCTCATAATTTAAGGGAAAGAATTTTTTCTCCTCCATGCTATATCATTTTCTTTATTTATGTTTTTTTTTGACAAAGAGTTATGGAGAACAAAGAATTTTCAAAGATTCTTTTATAAGGCATGAATAAAAATGTTGTATTCATGCATGAATTCTACTGATCTTTAGGCTCATAGTTTTTGGGAATTAATTTTTTTATTATGCTATTCTTATTTGTCTAAGTTGAAAGCAATGACCAGACATTTTCAACATGTTTTTGATAGGGATGTAGTTTCAACATGTTTGTTCAAATATAAAAAAATATTGATGTCAACCTTGTAAAATTATTACTCTCCATATTTGGCCATGTCACATACTGTTCAAAGTAAACTTCAATACCAAATTCAAACATAACATATATGCACATTTATGGAATTTGGCTTCCATATATGTGTGCTTCCGTATATGCGCATATACAGAAGCCAACTTCCGCACATATACGGAATCCAACTTTAATATATGCGCATTTACGAAAGCTTCGTCATCATATGAGCATATACAGAAGCATGCATATACGAAAGCCAACATGTGAGCATATACGGAAGCGCACAGATAGAACATCATCATCATATGAGCATATACAGAAGCACGCATATACGGAAGCCAACTTCAGTAAATGTGCATTCATGGAAGGGTGCTTCCCCAAATGCGCTTATACAGAAGTTGGTTTCTGTGCATGCGCATATACAGAAACGAACTTCCATAAATGCGCATATACGGAAGCTTCCATAAATGCACATATACGAAAGCTCAACCAATTGAATATGCGCATTTACGAAAGCACCCTTCTGTAAATGCGCATTTATGGAAATTGGCTTCTGTATATGTGCACTTTTGTATATGCATATATATTGAATAAAAATTTTGTAAATGCCCACATACGGAAGTTGGCTTTTGTATATGCGAATTTATGGAAGCCTCTGTATATGCACATTTATGGAAGTTGGCTTCTGTATATGCGTGCTTTCGTATATGATCATATACGGAAGCTAACTTATGCGCATATACGGAAGCTAAATTTTGCGCATATACAGAAGCCAACTTATGTATATGCTCATATACTAAAGCCAACTTTCGTAAATGCACATTTACGGGAGGGTGCTTCCGTAAATGTGCATATGTGGAAGTTGGCTTCTGTATATGCACGTATACGGAAGTGCTCCGTAAATGTGCATGTATGAAAGTTGGCTTTCATATACGGCAGCGTTCATATATAAAAGCCAACTCCTATAAATGCACATATACGGAATCCAACTTCCGTAAATGCACATTTATGGAAGTTGAATTTAATATATGCGCGTATACGGAAATGTGCATATACGAAAGCAAAATTTCATAAATGCGCATATACAAAAGCTTCCATAAATGTGCATATACGGAAACCAACTTCTATATATGTGCATTTACAAAAGATTTATTTCGTATATTCACATGTGCGCATATACGGAAGTTGGCTTCTGTATATGTGCATTTATGGAAGCTTTTGTATATGTGCATATATGGAAGTTTTCTTCTGTATATGCACACTTTCATATACATGCATATACAGAAGCCAACTTCCGCACATATACGGAAGCCAACTTTCGCATATGCACATTTGTGGACGCACCCTTCCGTAAATGCACATTTACTGAAGTCGGCTTCCATAAATGTGCATTTACTGAAGTTAGCTTCTGTAAATGCGCATATATGGAAGTTGGCTTCCGTATATGCATGTATACAGAAGTGCTCTGTAAATGCGCATATACGAAAGTTGGCTTTTGTATATGTGTGTATATGGAAGCGTTCATATACGGAAGCCAACTTCCATAAATGCACATATACAGAAGCCAACTTCTGTAAATGCGCATTTATGGAAGTTGGATTTAGTATATGCGCATATACAGAAGCCAAATTGCATAAATGTACATATACAGAAGTTGGATATAGTATATACGTGCTTTCGTATATGTGCATATACTGAAGCAACTTTTGTAAATGCGCATATAAGGAAGCCAACTTTCGTAAATGCGCATTTACGGAATTTGGATTCAGTATATGCGCATATACGGAAGCACACATATATGGAAGCCAAATTCTATAAATGCACATTTACAGAAGCCAACTTCTGTATATACGCATTTACGGAAGCACCCTTCCGTATGCACATTTACGGAAGTTAGTTTCTGTATATATATTGAATAAAACTTTTGTAAATGCACATATACGGAAGTTGGCTTCCGTATATGCACATTTATGGAAGCTTTCGTATATGCGCATTTATGGAATTTGTCTTACATATATGCACACTTTTGTATAGGCACATATACGAAAGTCAACTTCCTTATATGTGCATTTACGGAAGCACCCTTCCGCATTTATGAAAGCACCCTTCTGTAGATGCGCAATTACTAAAGTTGGATTTTGTATAGGAGCGCTATCATATATGCTTGTATACTGAAGCCAACTTCCATAAATGCGCATATACGGAAGCCAACTTCCATAAATGCACATTTGCGGAAGGGTGCTTCCATAAATGTGCATATATGAAAGTTGGATTATGTATATGCGTGTATATGGAAGTGCTTCGTCAATACACATATACAAAAGTTGGCTTATGTATATGTGTGTATACGGAAGCACTCATATACATAAGACAACTCCAATAAATGCACATATACGAAAAATCAACTTCCATATATGCACGCTTCCATATATGCAACTTCCATATGCATGCATATACATTAGCCAACTTCCATATATGTGCATTTATGGAAGAACCCTTTTGTAAATGGGTATTTACAAAAGTTAACTTCTGTATATGCATATATACTGAATAAAACTTTTGTAAATGCACATATACGGAAGTTTGGTTCTTCATTATTTCATTATTTCTTTATCACAATTTATTTACCATGGTTTTGTTGGGGTCATTGTTTATAATTCTATAAAAATTTATTGATTTTCTCTTTGTATGTTTGGAATGAATGGTAATTTTCATGTGTTTTAGTAATTCATATAAAAAGGAAAATCTTTTAATCCTTGAATAATTTTGTAACAATTTTTCAAATTTTTAATTAAATTCTTTAATCTTGTAACAAACTTTCTTTCCATTGTCAATTTTAAATTTTACAAAAAAAAATATTGAAAAAATAATAAATGTTAATTTTAAATTTTACAAAAAAAAATATTAAAAACATAATAAATTAATATATATATATATATATATATATATATATATATAAGAGGAGTAAGTGAATATGTTCTTTATCTCAATTTTCTTATAATTAAATCTTTTTATTTTTATGTATATGACATAACACGAAACAAGTGTACATGATTATGACGATGTTTTATAAAAGGAAGATAGGTTACATCGCACTCAGATTCATATGTTATTATGAATTTATAAAGTTGTTTGTAATGTTTGATGTGGTAGGGAAGACTTGAAAATATAAAAGATATTTTTTATTTTATAATTTATCAAGAATTTTTTATCTTTAATTTTTTTTAAATAATTTCACTTTTTAAAGTGTTTTTTATTGAAAAAGTATATATATATATATATATATATATATATATATATATATATATATATATATATATATATATATAANTGAAAAAGTATATATATATATATATATATATATATATATATATATATATATATATATATATATATATACCAAACAAAGATACATTAGTTTTAGACTATATAAAACATGGCACATAAAGTGTGTAAAAAAATATGAAACTCCTCTTGTATCAACAAGAATGTGAAATATTTGTTTTATTATTTTACATTTTATAAATATTTAAATTAAAATTGGATTGCATGCATAAAATAAAAAGTCATGTTTCTATTCATTTAGTTTTCTATAATCTTGAAGCATTTATGTTTAAACCTCTATATTTAGAATATAAGTTCTTTATATTATCATATTCCACAATTAGCAACAAACACATATTGATTTCTTGTGGAAATTAGAATATATAAAGTAGGGCACATAAAATGCGCGTAAAAGATGAAACTCCTTCATATATTGGAGAGGCTAGATTGCAATACTTTATATATTTAAATAAAAGTGATTTCCATAAAACCAAATTTTGTGTTGTCCTTTATGTGCCAAAAAAATTGAGATTCAAAACATAAAACAGAATATTAGAAAGTTCATTTATTGAAACTATGTAAAGACTCATTCCTTATATGCTTAAAGATTTTCATGCCTGTCTACGTAGCACGCATTTATACAAAAAAATGATCAAAGCTATAAATTTGTAACCCAAGTTACTTAAACTTGGTGCATTGTTTAGACTTCAAAGTAGCAAACCTAGTGGGTTTCGTGAGAGCAATACTAGTTGAACATATGTGCTCTATGTATTGTTTGTGAGACTTAAACCCACGTGCTTCAAGTCTTTTGGTGTGATTCTTGTCCTTTTAACCATATCAGAATCATTCACCGTTTTTGTCTTCTATAAAAGTTACAACACTATCAATAAATATTGAAATTGATATTGACATAATGAAAATATGGGTATAGGGTATAGAACTTAGCTCTCCTAATTTTTCTTCAAGTGGAGGTGAATGTTGTAATGGTTGAAGATATTGTGATTTATGGTGGATTTCTGAACAAGGTGTTGCATTTTCACCATCATGTCCACCATCATTTGTGTGCAAAGGGGATTTGGGAGATGTATATGCTTTATTCTAAACATAAAATTATAAAAAGATATAAGTATGCAACTCAAACCGAATTAAATGTGAAATTTTTCTAATGATTATATAAAATTATAAATGCATACAATCTTACTTTGCATTGCCACACTGAATGTGAAGATGGTTGTAGCATTTGATTTGTTTCATATACATTCTTTTCAGTTTTTTGACAATGTTTTGGGGTTTGTAATGATTGTTATGGTTCTGAAAAATATACATGCACCATAAATAAGAAATAATGTATAGATTAAAAAAAAATTAAATATGTATAATTAATGACAAATCACAAAAGAAGGAAAAAAAAAAACAGAATATTCATTTTTCACCTTGTCATCCTAGTAGAATATAATAATTTATGTGTTAATTTTTTATGAAATAGGTTGTATGAAAGCAAAACTTACTTCCTTGAAAATCCCTTGAAATCTAGGTGAGCGTCGTAATGGTTGATAACTTGATACTTGTTGGATATCCAAGTTAGTGAATCTAGATTCAACAACAAAACTATGTGATGATCTCTCCGGGGATTTTTGTTGATCGGGCTAGGCATATCAATAACAATGGAGAACCAGTATATAATTTATAACAAAAATAAATGCCATGTAATGTTAAAATTTCTTGAAAATCAATGCATGCAAAAAATTTGACTCAAATGTGTACTCATTTTTAATACTAGTTTCCCCAGAGTTTAATATATGGGCATATCAACACCGTGACCTCCATTGCGTGAGCGCCTAGGGTTCATCGTGAGCGTCTAGAGTTCGTCGTTGCAGCCAGAACCGGTCATGGCCGTCCCAGGGGGTGGGGATACGGCCCCTCCCTCTCTGAGCTCAGAAGAGGACACGTTCAGGAAGCTGGTTTCCAGCGGAGGCAAGCGCACGGTACCTTCTGTTGTTCCAAAATTCATAAAAAAGCTAGAAGAAATCCCAAAAATCGCCCTCCAGGATACGCAATCGATCAAGATAGCCCTGGCTCTCTCTGAGAGAGGGCTGGTAGGCCAGTTTATGGGACTTTGGCCCTCAGCAAAAACCACCGACGCTTGGGTCCAAAGGAACTGGAAACCCCACCTTAAG
>ML784223.1:464902-476823 GCA_009831015.1 Picea engelmannii | reverse complement strand
CATTGGAGAAGCATATCCTGTAGGTGGATGGTGCTTCGAAAGGGAATCCTGGGCCCGCTGGAAGTGGAGGTGTCCTACTTGACATCTCAGGGAAAATTGTGCTCAACTTTTCCTGGGGGCTGGGTCTGAACACCAACAATACAGCTAAAATTTTAGCAATCTGGCAGGGGCTTGCTCAGGCCAGAAGGTTATCAATTACGAATTTGGTTGTCATAGGGGACTCTAGAATATTTATCCACGCTCTCAATCAGAGGAAGGCTCCCAAAAACGTGGGCTTGGATCGCTATTATAGGAAGGTTCTAGTCCAGATGAAAGATTTCGAAGAGGTGAAGTTCTTCCACGTCCTCGGGAATCTTAATCAGCTGGCAGAACACGAAGCGAACAGAGGCACCTCTCTAGGCAAGGGAGTCATCAACGTAAATGGAGTTGAAAATCATGAACCAATCCCTTAGAGTCTGGGGAGAAGGAAACGCCCGAAGTGCTCCTGTCAGAAAATGCAGATGTCTGAAATTTGTCAGGAAGGAATCCAAAGTGCAGGCGCGAAGGAATATATGCTGAAACAATGCTGGGTCATATGCTGAAACACAGTGCTGTAGCTGAAACACAGTGCTGGAACAGATGCTGAAACACAGTGCAGGAATAGATGCTGAAACACTTATGCTGAAACAGTGTTGTATCATATGTTGAAACACGGTGCTGTGACTTATGCTGAAACACAGTGCTGGAACAGATGTTGAAACACAGTGCTAGAACAGATGTTGAAACACAGTGCTGGAACTTATGCTGAAACGGTGCTGGAACATATACTGAAACACAATGTTGTAACAACTGAAACACAGTGCTGTAACATATGCTGAAACACAGTGCTGGAACAGATGCTGAAACACAGCGCTGGAACTTATGCTGAAATAGTGCTGGAACTTATGTTGAAACAGTGCTGCACCATATGTTGAAACACCGCTGTAACAATTGTCGAAACAGTGCTGAGACATATGGTGTTGAATCGGTGACTGGAGATTAGGCAACTAAATTTAATCCAGCTCTCTTAGAAGACGTACAGGAACTAGTTAAGTTCACAAGTCTACAGCTTTAGAAGTAGATTGGTTCAGAAAGACAGGCCCACAGAAATGCGAGGCCATTTTGTACTCTGTTCTGTGGCTAGTCCACCCCATTAATATATTCTATAACCGTTTCTGTAAAATATATATATATATATATATATATATATATATATGGGCATATCCATCCAAATCTTCTTCCCCTACATCATTAGAAGGCCTTGTTCTTTCTTTTTGTTGTAAAGCAACATCTATGCATTTAGTTGTGTCCATATGTCTACGAAGTAAACTTTGATCCCAACAATTCATTTTTTCATGAATTTTTTTCTTTGAATCATCGTTGAGTTGATCAAACATAGAAACTA
The DNA here is from genome assembly GCA_009831015.1 of Picea engelmannii. Classification (NCBI taxonomy): domain Eukaryota; kingdom Viridiplantae; phylum Streptophyta; class Pinopsida; order Pinales; family Pinaceae; genus Picea; species Picea engelmannii. The sequence continues at coordinate 475,400 of ML784223.1, read as the reverse complement.
ACTGCGAAAAAGAGTTTCAATGAATTTAGTCAATAATAATAAATTTATATTATCAAAAAAACACACACATACAAATGCCAATAAATACTTACAGCAGAAATAATTTCTTCATTGATAAATATTTTATATGCATGCTTGTGTGCACGACGCAACCTTGCATCTACATCATATTGATTTTTTTCATTTTGCCTTTTAACCTTACTTGATGATTTGGAAACGCATTTAGCATTTCCATCTCTTGCTCGACCTCTTGGGTGTGGGGGAATTGGAGGGAGATTATATATGATAGCTCAATGTTGATTAAGGCCAGATAGTTTTGATCGGGTCAAGATATTGACACAATCACCAACCAAACAATAAAATACTTGTTTGGTGTCTTTGATAACTACATCCCATTCATGTCTATTTTCCTCCATCTTATCAATTCCCTATAAATGAATATGTAAACAATAATGTTGTTAGAATGACTATAAAAACACCTTTAAATAATAAGCAAAGATTTCATATGCATATCTATTCTAGAAATGAGATCTACACTTATGTGTGATAATAATGGCATTACTACATGCAACATATGTTGTGACATCTCCTCTATGCCATATAATAATGATGTCCATGTTCACATTGGGATTCCGAGTTACAAACAATCATCACATCATCTCATAAATAACCCCCTTACAAATTGGTTATAATAAGGAAAAAACATAGACAAAGATTTTGAATCAATTGAACACTTTTACAAAAATACAAATAAATGAATTCATCTAATTTTAAGTCATACATTTTAACTACTTTCATAAAATAAAGTAAAAATAAAAAAAGCATATAAAAGAACTTATGATTTAAGCTTTTGCAATTCAAAATAAAATAAATCACTGGGATAACAATATAGTGGTGTAGATATCTAAAAAGTAAACCCTAGGCTAAAGAATTGGCTAATGTAAATACCAAAGAAACTTAGATATAAAGATAAAATAGTGTTGCAGAGAGATGACACGGTGTAAAGGAGATGTAGAATAAGAGAGGAGGTTGGATGGGAGGGTAGCCTCTAAAACAAAAAATGCAAACATATCTAGGTGGGTGATGTACCTAGGCCCACTATATCTATGAGGTTGTGTGCTAGATATAGACTTTTTGGATGGAGCTAATGGTCAAGAGAAATGGTGAAAGAGAAAATTTGTTGGGTGGAGGATATTCTCAAGGAACCCAGAGCTTCAAAATTTCAGGGTGAGCATGGAGCCAAGATAACCAAAAATGTTCAAAAGATGTGTGGGGTGGGAGGGTGATCTCCAAAAACACCAATGTTGAAATGAATGAAGTAGGCTTGGATCAATTGCTCTAATACCAAAATAGAACATATATGAACTAGTAATGAAAAGCTATAACAATAGAAAGTAAGAAGCAAACAATAATACCTCAAAAAAAATTGATCACTTTATTGACTTGGCCAAGATTCCTTCTTATAGTTATACAATGGGTCCACGGATAACTATTTAACTAATTACATGAATCCAACCGAAAGAATTATGTCCCATGCAAATTAAAATAATGCAACATAATATGAAAGCATGTAATAACAATTTCATGGAATCATAGTGCTCATGTTCATTATTAATTAGTTACATGCACACAACATCCAATCACATTTAATTTATAATATAAAATAATAATGATTTGACATATTCATAAACAAGAGTATAACACTTATCTTTTGCTATAAATTAATCCAAGAAACCAATTTCTTACAAGTAATTATCCACCTGATATTAGGTATCTAGTGCATATACAACCCCCAAGCTAGACTATGAGTCTACCAGGGTGAAGGAATCAAGCTATAAGCTTCTATCTCTCTTATCCTAGCCCATTCACTCTCACACTTAGCCAATTTATTTAATACAAAACACTCTATCCATATCACCTAGCCATACAATAGCAATGGCACTCTCCACATAGTACATGTAAGATCTTTCCTTTATCTACCCAATGTCCCTCATGGATATTCTTTCCTCTAGTGCTCTTTAGTGTAGGCAGAAAGAGCCCAATCTATTATATGCTTTATGGGAATTCCCTGTAAGAATAATACTTTAATCTCAAACATCCAAAGAGCAATAAATGCACAGTGGATGATGGATTCCTATCTTGACTAGCCTTTGTGTTCACCTACAACCATTTATATTTCACCCTTGAGGTCTACAATTTTCCCTTCACAATACCCATTTTTGTTTAATATCTAGATTGGTTCATCGTTAGCAATGGAGAACATAAGGTAAGGAGTCTAGAGCATTAACATGAGAATGATACAATGAATGCTACACTAAAAAACAATGAGATAATTCAGGGAATTATTATCAATATTACTTGTGGCAAGAGGTATGTAGGACTGATTTTACTCATCACAAGCTTCTACAACCATGAGAGAAGACTTCCCCAACAAACTCTTACATGCAATCCATGATTCGTATGGGATCTAAGGTTGACACTTAGCAAATAGAAGATTTAATTTCCCATAGAGCTCTCCTTCTCTCTTCCCTTTTTGTGGAATCATATCCCCTTTCATATTTGTTGCAACCATATTAGAGGTACCCTTTGGAACTCTTATGGAAACAACTTATGATTGAATGTTATCCCAAATCCCTAAAATGAACCAATACATATGAATCAATTTTGGAACATTGTGCTTCCACTGGTCGAAGAGCTCCTTCAATTGGGACTCATATCAATTTTTTATTTCTCCTTGCTTCTGTTTGACATTTATCAGCTTTGTAAAGGCCAATTTCTTCATATTTAATTATATGTATGCCTCGTTGAATTGATTCACCACATTGTCCTATTTTCATAAGCTTGCTTCTTGTTAATATTTTAGTACAACTTAAGTGTTGCTTCTCTTAGCATACCATTAAATGTGGTCCATGTAACATCAAAAGTTGATAACTTGGATATATGGATCCAATGTTTGTCTTGGGTTTTATTTTGTTTCTTCCCCACGTAGTACAACTCTTTATACAAGTCCCTAAACAAGCTCCATACACGTCAACTCTTATTCTTCAAATCTTTCAAGATTTCATTGGATTTCTTGTTGACAATTCCTTCGAGGACTCATGTTTGCTCGTGTGGTCATACTCATACCCTACTATTCTTTCTCCTTTAATGTCCCTCATTGGGATGTCCCAAGTAATTGTTATCGCACAGTTTGTAGCTAGGTCGAAAGGCTAAAGGATATAGGCCAAACTGGCGTAACAGGAACCTTCCCCACCCAATGTCAGCTCAATGGGGAGGTTCTTTCTATTTAGGGAGGTTAACCCAGGGGAGACGTCCCCGGTAACCTGGGGTTTTGAAGAGGCTAAAGTATAAAGGTCAAGGCAAAAGTTCCTCCTCACAGGTTACCACCAAGGTCAGAAAGTCTGGCTAATCAGCCAATAAATGAAGTGTATGCCCAAATGAGAACACCTGCCCGGAACAAGACAATAGCAAAAGAATATATGCATGCTATAATTCAGTGGGTTAGTACTTCATGTAACTATCTGACATCAATATATAAGCAATGTGAAACAACGGATATTAATGAGACCAACGTTTTATCAATACAGCAAAGGAAAAGTATCAATTCATCAATAACTATTGAGATGATGTGGCTAACAATGTATTTAATCAATCATTTACTCAGTAAATGCCTTTAACCATCATCTAATTGCTTATTATCAAAATTTGTTGCGTCAAGATGGAATAACCAACTGTGATGTCAGCCTAGTTAGGGTTAGCTAGTTAGTTAGGGTTTCAAAATTTAAAGTTTTGAGAGTTGGTTTGAGCACTATCACTTCAACGTTGTGTGTCTAAGATCATTGCCTAAGGGTAGATGGGGTCAATTAAGGAGAGGGAGCAATGTTGAAGGAATAAAGACTAAGGACAAGAGGGAAGGGTTCTAGAGTGTTGCAATGGCAGGGCCCTAGAATCAAAACCCTAGAGGAAAGAGGCTCACTCTGGTGTTGCTTAAGCAAGGCCTCGTGCTCTTTCCTCCTTCCTTAGGTCAAACTTGGCAAAACGGCTAGCATAAAGGATGAGTTAAAACAAGAGGATAAGGTGAGGGAGAGTGTTGCAATGGCAAGGCTCTTTCACAAAACCCTAGAAGATGGACGGCCCTAGGTGTAGATAACCTAGGCCTGGGACGTCACCTCCTTCTTAACCTTTAAAATCACAGCTAGCTTAAGGGAAGAAGTAAGAAGAGTGTAGAAAAGGCTAGGCTCTTTCTTCCTTCTTCAATGGCTGAAAATTTCTCTCTAAGGGGACATGAAACAAGGACGTACTTGTGTGCTTGTCACCTAGGGTTTTTAAAATCAACAAATTTATAAGCAAATGCAAGAATATAAACCTACAACCATTCAATTAAGAAGTTTTGCAAGAAAAACACTTACATATCATGATGAAAAGCATATGCAAACCCTAGTTGTAAACCTTCCTTCAAGAGAAATGCCAAACATGCCAAGAAAATCCTTCCATCAACAAGTGCGCCTCACTTTAAAAGACCAAATACCCAAGTAGGGTGCAAAAATCAGACCTCACAAGAGAGTGAGTTGTGTGTTATATTCAAATGAGGGAAAAACATCCTATATATAGTATCTCATGACCTATAATCAAAATTAGGTCATTAAAAATAGCCGACAAGGCTACAAACCAAAATCATATTGTTTTTACATTAAATGCTAAGTAAAAGATCTAAATGAGCCAAAAGTGAGACGTCAAGCCCCTTTAAGGGAGACGTTAGGCCCTTTTGGGGCTAGTCCAGCATCCAAAAGTCAAACGTTAGCCCTCTCTGGGCTCCTCCAAGCTGCCACACATGTCAGTCGTCCTGTCAAACTGCTACATGCTCAAGGAGACGTCAAGACCTCCTGGGTGACGTCCTGGTTATCAAAAGGAAAACGTTCCATCTGAAGTGGGTCAACCCCCCTGGGCTGGGCTCAGCCAAAGTGTCCTGGGTGGAACGTCCTTCTTCTTCTCATGTGCAAAGGCTCGACCAATCATTGTCCTGTCTCTACCCATGATGGGGTCCTAGCAACCATCTGATGGGCTCTTCAACCCCATGGAGGTCCGAGCTAATCATCTCCCCATGTGTACCGGTCCAACTGATACCTGTCCGTCGAGCATGGTCCTGCACATCAAAAACTTCTCCCTCCATGGGCTCATCAGTCACAGGGATCATAGCAATGCCAATCACATTTCATCATTAATTTATCAAATACATGCATAAAACCCCTAATATATCATTCAATAGCTCAAAAATATTACAATGACCTACTATACAAAGTCGAAGAAAAGACAAAATACCCTATTGGGCTAGCATCCATAAGAAAAGGAAAGTCTCCAGAGAATATCATCCAAGCCATGTAACACGAGGTGATGTGGTCAAGGGATGTCCAGACACATGGGTAGAGTGAAAGACATGGATGTACGATATTACCTATAGGTGCCTTTGTAGAAGGCGATTTGTACCCGTCATGGATGCAATTCTTTCCAATCCCTTTATTGCCTTTATTCTTTCTTTTCTTTATTGTTTTTTCTTATTTATTTCAAGGTCTAACTAGAGGACACTGCCTTGGCGTGGTGACCAGAGCTGATAGTGTTACCCACGAGCACTTTCACAGAGATGATAAGTCTAGCTCGTGATGAGACCCCCTTTCCCTTGGCTATGCAACCAAAGGTCACTGCCCTGGCGTGGTAACCAGATAATGGCAATGTCATACTGCTAGGTGCCCATGAACATAATAGGTTGGCTCGTGATGAGACCCTCTATCCTCTTGGCTAGGTCTTGTTTTGTTATTTTTCTTCGGGTCCCTCTTCTTTCTTGTTGAGAGGCTTTTTATTGCCTTCTCGGGGATCCCTGGGCGAGGCATCTCTAGGTTTCATTTTTTATGGCTTTTATCTTTTACCAGCTGCTTTTACCTTCTGGGCCTTTAGCCCCTTCTTCCCACGAGATAAGGTGTAACCCCACAAACAGATCCTCCTAATGTTCAGACTAAGGGAATGGGGCAGATGAGTGGGAGATAAGATGTAAAAGTGATGATATGATGGGAGCGGACGATGGCTCTTCAGAAATCCCCCCAGTGGCAAACCAAAACCTATGGGTACAAGCTTACTAAGACATCTTGTCAATCCCCCAAACCATGGTCAAGTGGGTCAATGTAAGATCCAAGCAATCGTCAGAAATAAAAGGAATTTGATGCATATATCTAAAGGTTATAATGATAAAAAATGACACATACCATGATACCTAGACCAATTACCTCATGGAGCAAGAGTCTTATCCAATGCAAGTCCAAGCCGAAGGTGATGGATGTTGCTACTGCTGACAAGACAAGTCTGATGAGGGAGAGAAAAGATGGGCCCTCCAGGGCCATGCTCAGGTCAATCCTGCTCTCGGTACTCCATGTCTAGGACCTGTGGGCCTCAAGACATGATCTCCTAGTTATCCCTAGAAATCGGGGATAACAGTAATCATTACAACATTTAATAATGTTTCTAGTTCATGATCAACATCCTCATTATGATTCAAGCTAGACTTCATCACTTTCATTTTGGGTGCCATTAGACTTTTTGCTTTTGTCTTGTGGGCTTGCCTACAAAAAACCCTACTAGAGTTCAGTAGGTACAATCTTTTGCCACAACTTTTATTTTAACTCATGAAATTCCCCTTAAATTTTAGTCTCAAAATGACTCCAACTTGACATAGTGAACAATCTACCAAACTTCTTGACCCAACAATTAGTATACCATACCAATGAGTAAAGAACTAATACAAAGTCTATACCTATTATGTACCCACAAACTAACATAACAACCATAACATAACATTGCATCCATAACTTAAAGAATCAAACAAAAAATTGCTTAATAAATGAACAATTAACCAACAAAATATACCATTAACATGATGAATTATCTTAATCAATATTAACTTTGATAAAACTTGCTTGCATATATCAATGTGTTTGATAAGGTTAAAAATAATATTTTTATTTTTATTATATAATTGGACCCACGCTTAAGTATTAATTACAAATTCAAAATACAAATTGTAAATTTTAAATTTGTTTTCCCGAATTAATTATTAAAATATTCAAAACAATTTACAATTTTTTGGAAATATTTATCATTAAAAAATGTTTACATGGAAGTACGGTTAAACAAACTAATTATCATACTAGTTATACTAATTATTAAACCAATATGAAAATAGTTCGTATATGTATTCTATTATGTTATTTTGATATATGAAAATTAATATAAAATATGAATATTGAAAATTAATATTTTGAATATTATGTAATATTGAAAATTAATATTTTGAATATTATGTAATTTGAAAATTACTATAAAATAAAATATGTGATTTTATATTGTATTTTGTTATATTATTTATTATGTCATGAATTTGTTTAATTGTTATTTAGTTGTTTGAAAGTTATGTTATTATTTCAATTCTTCTTATTAAAGAGGAGTGAATATATTTATCGCAAATCAAATTGTTATAAGCTTTTTGAATTTTTTTAAAGAGATTTAATATAGGTTTAATAAATGATTATAGTTTTAAAAAGCACTCTTTTTTCTAAGGAAATTTATATGAAAACCCTTTTAAGGAAATTCATAAGAAAATCATCACGGGATTGCCTAGAATCGGTAACCAACATGATTCAATAATGGTGGTAGTGAATAAGCTTACGAAAGTTGCCCTTTTCATTATGTTAAAAACTACTTACAAGGTAGCGGATGTTGCTGATATTTTTATGAAGGAAGTGGCACAATTGCACGGAATTCCCAAGACAATTGTGTCTGACATAGACCCGAAATTTACCTCAAATTTCTGGAAAGGGTTATTCAAGGGGTTCGGAACGAATCTGAACTTCAGTGCAACTCATCATCCTGAGTCTGATGGGCAGACAAAGCGGGTGAATCGAGTGATAGAAGACATACTAAGGATGTATGTGATGGACAAACCATCTAAATGGGAAGACTACCTACACTTGGTAGAATTCACCTACAACAATGGGTATCAAGCATCGTTGAAAATGAGCCCATTTGAAGCACTTTATGGCAGAAAGTGAAATACTCCAGTGAGTTGGGATAATCCAACTGATAGGGCAATAATTGGGCCAAAATTGCTCAAGGAAATGGAAGAATAGATGCTAAAAATTAAGCAAAATTTGAAAGCTGCCCAAGATAGGCAGAAAATTTATGCTGATAAAAACAGAACCCACGGAGAGTTTAAAGTGGGTAACCATGTTTTCCTGAAAGTAAAAGCCAATAGAAGTTCCCTGAAGCTGGGAAACTGCGTCAAGTTGGCAGCCAGATTTTGTGGGCCATTTGAAATCCTTGAAAGAATTGAGTCAGTTGCATATATGCTTGCATTACCTGCATCCATGACTGTACATAATGTATTTCATGTTTCATTGCTTAAGAAATATACACCTGATGCTAATCATGTTATCGATTGGAATGTGATTCAGGTGGAGCAAGAAGGTGTCTTGCAAGTGCATCCTTGGGCATATTGGACCGAAAAAGCAAACAACTCTGGAATCGAGCCATAGGGCTTGTAAAGGTCCAGTGGACCTGGTACGGTCCTAAGGACGCAACATGGGAGCATGAGGATGCTATGCGGGCAGAATACCCGCATCTTTTTGAAGATTTTGAAAATCTTGTTGATGTTGTGTAAAGAGTTGCATTGAGGATAGTGCAAAAAGAAAGGGAGGGGATTGTAATATCCCTCGGTAGTGCCCCAGTTATATTATGAATTGCAATCATGTTTATGAATTGTAATCATGTTTTGTAGGCTGGTGAGCCGAGTATTGATAAGCTGGTGGGATTATGTGTTTATTAGGCCGGAGAGCCTAAGTGTTAAGGCCAGGAGCCTGATTTTGTATATGTAATTATGCAGATCATTAATATAATATATAAACATCGTTGCGTGTCGACCAACCACGAAGAAAGATTGATGGGGAACTAAGCTTCCACAGTATGGGTAAGGGAGAGGGGGTTGGGAGGTTGGAAGAGGGGCTAAGCTTGAGGGCTTAAGTCCTTAGGAATAATAATGTATCATTATTCCAAAGTGATGTGAAAGGTATGTTTTTATCCTAAGTCATGGGAGAGGCAACGCATGCAGCCCCAACGTGTGCAAAAGGGAATGCATACTTGATGGAGTGCATGCAGCTTCATGGGCGACATGTGTCGACCCAGGCACATGCAATTTAACCCAATAATTGAGTCGAGATGGGGGTTCGTCCTCCATTCTACTGTCGACTGTCTGAACTGTTGGGGTCCGTGAACGACCTCTGCTTAATTTTCCTGTCATGCTATCCTGAAAACCAGAATCATAAGTCATTGGAATCCTTCTCGAGAACCGTTTTGTCTCTACATTGGACCTCTACATAGTCACGCACCTCTGAAGTCGACTCGAGTCTTCTGTGAAACCTGAGCAATTATCTATGTCGTGTGTGTTATAACTAGGGGTTGTTGTGGCTACGCAGTCCCTTGGCTGAGTGTGATTGGCTACCGTCATTTGTTCCTAGTTGAGCCTTGTTGTCCTCCTTGTGCTGGAACGGAGCTGAAGAAGCAGGCTGTCAGGTCTGTTTGCAACACTCTCTCCAACTATGAGAGTGCACGGAGGAAGTGAGAACTCTTGGAAGGAGTCCTGTAGCTACCACAGAGCTCGGATAATTCTGGTCCGGTCTGTTGTTGAAGCCCAAGGCAAGGGAGGTTTAGTAGTCGAAGGACTGTCTTGGTGACAGTGAAGGTGTATACTCCTGGGGTGGGACAGACATGTGGGGTATGAGAGTCTGTGAGCAGTGGGCATAAGTGGCTCCTGGGAGAGAATCCTTCCTCATAAACTGTGTGTCTTCCGTTGACCTTGCCTAGCCGAAGATTCCCTTGCCCAATGGAGCTTAGTCCTAGCTCGTGGGTGACCTACTGCTGAGAGTGATGAGCAGTGCGGTCTAAGGCTGGGAGGTTCGTGGAAGGTCTGCACACAATTGGTGGTGTATTACAGTTTCAAAGATAAGTATCATTATGTGTTTTAATTATGTACTTAATTAAAATGCATGTTCTGTGATACTTGTAATATTATCATGTATTTTGTTGCTAGTTTGAATTGTTATTAATTATGTTTAAGTCTGTATGACAGCAGTAAATCCATGTCAAATGTCTTAATTTGATTTAATGCTTATTCTTTATAAATAATGCATGTTATATATTTAAGTATGAGAATGTTTCCGCGAAGTAGCGTTTCTCGGCAAGTGGGTTGATGGCCAAGGACGTTAAAATATGGTATCAGAGCTAAACCCCTAGGGAATCAAGAGGGTTGCATTGGTGACCTTCCCAACTAATCAATGAAAAATATATATCAAGTTAGACTCAAAACCATTTGAACTACCCTTTTAAGCTTTTTTTATATTAATTTTCTTATTATATAATAATATTTAGTTTAAAAATACTCTCATTATAGAAGAGAGGATAT
>ML784223.1:434514-445585 GCA_009831015.1 Picea engelmannii | reverse complement strand
TTAAATTATGCATTTATTTCATTCTGCTATGAAGTCGTTAATCTTTGATGAATCTAAATTACTGAAGTCGCTGGTATGAATATCAATATTATGCTTTATAGCTATTGTCTTTGTTAAGAAATAAACTGCTTATGAGGATAACGATGTTTAGATATATATATATGGGCATTACACCCTTGATCAAGTTTTGAGGATACTTGGTCATGATTGACCTATTTTTGGGACTTCGACAGGCTGTCGAAGACGGAGCGCAAGACGAAGAGGAGATCGTGGGATCTCGACCCCTTTTTAAGGCTTTTTGGGTTTTGGGATCATGTAACGGGTATGGGAAGGTCGGCCCATGGGTTTACCCAGGCATAGGCCCACTTTTGTAATATATATATATAGAGAGAGAGAAGCTAGGCGATGTAGAAAGTAGTGATAGATCTATGTGATCGAAGGATTGTAAGTGCTCTGTGCATACTATGTAAGACTGGTAAGGCTAAGTGCAAAGGACTTTAAGAGATCGAGAGGAGGCTTTGTGTTGAACCTAACTCGGGGAAGGAGGATCTAGCGAAGTTCTCAGATCTCCTGTCCTATGCGAAGTAGGGTTTTTAAGGCTCTGTGCATGTAATTGATTAACAAAAGATAATAGAAGAGAAGAAGAGTTGGTGGACGTAGCCCCAAGGGGGGGGTGAACCACGTATATGTTGTGTTGCTATGCTTTGTGCGATGTGTTGGTGTGTTTATGTGTGAATTGCTATGATATAGATTAAGGTTAGATAGAACTGATGTTGCTTTGTGCTTATAAAGGATAATGAATGTTAGATCTGACCTATGTGAGTATGCTTAGTGCTTGAATCTACTATATCTAACATGTTCCTTTTATGCTAAGTTCTATTAGTTATGGATCTGGTTGAATACTACGATGCTCTGTAATTAGGGTTTGTCTGCGTTGTTACCAAGAATTGAATATTGATAAATATAACTGTTGAGTGCTCTGTTAAATATTAGAATCATAGATCTGTGTCCCAGTTAAGGTTGCAAACATATGAGTCCTGCAACCACCCTTGCCTCTACCTCGGGTGAGACTTCATCTACTTCACAGGTGTTGACAAAAGGGTCGGTAGTTAGGGTTTTGTTGGTGCGCAGTTGTAGCGTTGAACCCTGGGTCTACCCCTGTGCCAACAAATGGTTCCATTGTCGGGACCTGAAACTGTGATTGCTAGGAACTGAGAAAGAAGAAGCTTTGTGCAAAGATCCGACCTGAAATTGTGAAATCTCTGTGCGTATATCTGTCGCTCTAGCATGCAGTACTCTACTTGGTTTGTGAAGCTCTGTGCTAAAGAAAAGAAGTTCGATCTGAAGAAAATAGGTAAGATCTTAACGCTTTGTGCTCTGATAAAGTTAAGAATAGTGAAAAGTTTTAATATCTGGAAGCTTTGTGCTCTGTTGAAGTAAGATTAGTGGAAAATTTTTGTTTCTAAAGTATGGATATAGGTATGTTTAATAAGATTTATCCTAGCTTGAAAACTAGGGCAGTGAGAGAAGAAAGAAGATTTGATATGAGTAGACCTGATAAGAATAATGAAAGATATGTTATACTTATGCATATAAAGAATGTTTGGACTAACGAATGGATGCAGGATCCTAGAAAGATTTTTTTGTGGGTTAGCTACTATGATCCTAGCGCGCAATACAGGAAGGGATGGGGATCATTTAAGAGAAAGAGAGGATTAACCCTTTGTTATAGTTGTAGAAGACCGAGACATTTGGCTAAGGAATGCCTTGGTAGAAAACCTAGTTGCCTCTGTTGCAAAGCTCTGGACCATGAAGTATTGGATTTCCCTAGAATGATTACTGAGGTTGAAAGAATGAATATGAACCAAGAAAACCTCGAGGCAGATCCAGAAACTAAGATTATAACAAAACCCCAGAAAGGATCAGAGAAAGTATTACTACAGATGCAAAGAACCCTGAACGACCACCGACATATCAGCTTATCAGAGATCTTCAAAGAAAAAGAATGTATTGAAGTAAGAATAAGAGACTTCGACATTGATTGTGTTCTGCATGAGGAAACACGGGTGAATATCATGACATAAAGAACTTGGGAAACTATAGGAAGGCCTGCTATGATTCCTTCATTGGGAGGAATAGGACTATTCAAAGGAAAGCTAATGAACCAGATATCTATGAGTGTTAATGGAACTTCGACAGAGGAAGAATTTGAAGTTGTTAAATTTATTGAGGACAACGCTCCATTTACTATGTTGCTCGGAAAACCTTGGATTGAAAAAGATCAGGCCAGAAGGAAGGAAAAAGAACTCTTAGAGCAGAAGAAGCAAGAGTTAAAAGATTTCATGACTAAGAAGATCGCGCACTTGATTAAAGAAAAGAAGAACAGATCAAAGCCATTTAAAACCAGATGATTGGATGTCGAAGTTGCAATAATACCAGAGGACTCCCAGAAGATTGTAGTGCCTATTCCAGATACAGATGAAGTATTACCCTTGATTTCTAGGAAATAATCTCAATAGCGCGAAGTTGTTATGCCAAAAGAAGATAAGAATCAGAATGGAAAAAGGAATTTCGAGATGAAGCTCACCGGAAAGAAGGCTAGAAAACTAAGTAAGAAGAGAGCTAAGATTGAAAATTTACAGAAGGTTCCCGAGGGAACTTCGCAGAAGGAAAATTTACAAAATTGGAGCTTCGCCGGAATATCAGGACAACATCACATGGCACTTCACCATGGCGAAGCAATATAGCCGTTAGAGATAGTATAACCGTTCGACCGACGGCCCGAATGGGTAGAAAGGAATTAATGTTCAGACAACTCTCCACCAGACCGTTGGGACTGCGTCGTAACGGACATAACTGAGTTAATGAAGGCTGCTTACTCGTTGCAAGCGATCTGTTACCAAGTATCTATTTATCCCATCGCGCCACACACCGAGAACACTTTTGCTAACCATGAATTTGAGCCCGCAGCACAGTTGATTTCGTACAGTGATCACCGTGTTAGTGTCATCTATCCCATTGCGTTAACCTGTTACTCTTCAAACCCGAGACATTCAACCACGAGTGTGCATGTCRGACGAGCTTAGCGCTGCAGAGAAAATTGTCGAGGAATTTCTTATTGACCTCATGACCGAAAGAGTAATGTCGATGTCTGTAGGTATACAAGMGTCATCGACGAGGGAAGTGCAAGCCTCTCCATCGACTGCTCRCGGATTGGGTCCATCCCAATCGACAGTAGAGAATAGAACCAAGCACAGAGATGACCTAGCCAACGCGAAGTTGATTCCATCTATATTACCCGGCTATATCCTGCCTCTAGTCGGCGCGGYAAGTCGTGATAGTGTGCTAAGATATTTCGAGTACACCATCATTACTGCGTACCTCCCGAAGGGGATACCCGCAGTAAGAGTACAACAGGACAATATCGCAGCGTTGAAGTTCAGTGACTTCAACCTCGGAGATCACAAGAACCACAACATGCTCGCCCCATACAAATACCTAACTAGGACAAAGGGAAAGAACTCAAAGATAATCCCCCAACCATGGACAATGAACCTTGTGCAATCCACCTTGCTAAATGTCATGAAAATCCCCCACTTTGGAAGGTATCAGGAAGTCAACGCCTGTGTCAAGTTGCCACTGTCATGTTACCATGGCAGCTATTTATGGCTAGACCATCGTATTACAGTCGATCCGACGTTGATCCATAGGATCATAGGGTTGAGTATGAAAGGACCTAACCCGTAGGAGTTCAACCTAGGAAAGGCCACAGATCGTGCGCTAGCACAAAAGATTAAGGACAGATACAACGATGTCGAGAAGGGGACACGAGGCTACAAGGTAGCCTCCATCCAGAATGGCACAATGCACCTAGCATTTCAGTTAATAGTTGGAAAGATGGTACGCAAGAACCGACCCACACAGGTCATGGGCTTTGTTGTCGACCTTGCGGGGAAGTGTGTAGAAGGCTTACAGATGAATTGGGTGAAGTACCTAGTCATTCAGCTCGAACTAGACTGCCACGAAGCGCAGGATCAGGGCTACGAGTTTCACTTCAGCTGGCTCCTTATCCTCATCATGTTTGTTTTCTGGGAGATGCCGGAAGGTGCGACCTTCCCAGACATCGAGCCATTTGAGCCGCTTGCCACGAAGTTCGCTACATTTTGGTACTCAAGCGATATGAACAAAGAGTGGTAGTGGAATGTTGTTTTTCATACGTACTACCTTCAGCTGAAGAGAGCCATCGAAGCTGAGCCTTGCATGACTCCAAACACCTTACAGAGATTCTGACCCCTGATGAAGTTCAGCGCAGATCGACATTTCATTTACATTACAACGTGAGCCGATGAACATTAGGAGCAACTGCAATCGTACTACAAGCTTACGGAAGAGGACTTGGAGGAGATCACTAAGGACTGATCCGCAGATCTTCTTATCCCCGCTAACCCTGCAGAGATGTCTAATCCTGAACTGGACAGCTTAGAGACCACTCACAAAGAACATAACACACCTGGAACCAGCAGAAGAAAGAAGACTGAGGAGGTCCAAGATTTACACAGCGCCTCGGGGAAGACTGCTTCTGTATCACCTGAAGGAGAAGGTGATGACGATGTAGAAGAGATGAAGGATAGTAGAGCTGAACAAAAGAAAGGTGAAGTAACACTGCCTAGAGACGAGGTTGACCCCTTAAAGAAGAGGAAGGTTTCTCCCCCGAAACCTTCTTCCCGGAAGAAATCAAAAGCCACCATGACCAAGATGCAGACTACACTTACTCCTGATGACTTTGACTTCATCATAGCAGCTCTAAACGATGCTTCACTAGAAATCGTGGAGAAACAAGAAGCTAAGCAGGAGGAAATGTACGATAGAATTGAGGTCAAAATCTGAGTGGTACAACAGGATCTTCAGTCAAGTCGCGTAGTCTCCACTGCGCCCCTACCATCGGGAGAACAAAAGTTGAGAGATGAGCCAACCCAACTCTGTCGACTAGCAGATGCAACTGAAGCTCACCTTCGACGAGCACAAGAAGAAACAAAACAATCCACCCAGGCTTTGAAGCAAGTACAAGGAGTACTTGTAGAACAACGTCGAGTTGCAGAGCAGGAGAAGATTTCTCTCTAAACAAAGTTTGACGAGGAGAAAGAGAAAATGCAGCAAGAAAAGGAAGAGTTTCTTGCAAGGCAACTCGAGGTAAAAGAAGCAGTCAATAGAGCACTTCACTATGTGACAAGCTGTGAGCCACAGGCAGAAGATCACGTTGAGCATCAAGTAGAGCAACTTGCGGAAGCCATCCAACAGCTACAACAAATAATAGCAGATTTAGAGCTCCGCACAGTGCCCAACACTCCGCAGGATGTAAGAGATCAAAGAGAAGCGACTTCCCGGAGCGCAGTCGAGAGAATAAAATCTCTTGCCATGGAATGTAAGCAACTTAGTGATCGCAATGCCCAAACTTATGAGCAACTCACTGAGAATCCAAAATTGAAGGCACGGGAGTCACAACTCTGGAAAGTGAAGTATCAAACAGAGACAATATAGGCCCAGTTGAAGCCCCTGTCAGATGTATAAAGAATGAAGCAATCCTAGGAGTAGCGCACTTCCCAGCAGCAGGTCCATACTATTCAGAGCAGAGTCATGGAAGTAACTCAGAGGCTCCAACCTGTACAGGATGAGGCTTATCAACTGTTCACAGAGATCGAAGGCCGAGGAGATAAACTAGAGCAAGTTGTCATCCAAGAGTTCACTCAACATGTGGTCATAGCACAAAAACAAGTCGAAGCAACTCGAGCTAAGATCGAGAATTTTGAAGCAGAACTAATCATATCAGGGTGACTTGGGACGAGTCATAGGTGAGTGTTGGGGGCCTATTGGCCCTTGACCAAGTTTTGAGGATACTTGGTCATGATTGACCTATTTTTGGGACTTTGACAGGCTATCGAAGACGAAGCGCAAGACGAAGAGGATATCGCGGGATCTCGGCCCCTTTTTAGGGATTTTTGGGTTTTGGGATCATGTAACGGGTATGGGAAGGTCGACCCATGGGTTTACCCATGCCTAGGCCTACTTTTGTAATATATATATATAAGCTAGGCGATGTAGAAAGTAGTGATCTATCTATGTGATCGAAGGATCGTAAGTGCTCTGTGCATACTATGTAAGACTGGTAAGGCTAAGTGCAAGGGACTGTAAGAGATCGAGAGGAGGCTTCGAGCTGAACCAAACTTGGGGAAGGAGGATCTAGCGAAGTGCGCAGATCTCATGTCCTATGCGGAGTAAGGTTTTTAAGGCTCTGTGCATGTAACTGATTAACAGAATATAATAGAAGAGAAGAAGAGTTGGTGGACGTAGCCCCAAGGGGGGGGTGAACCACGTATATGTTGTGTTGCTCTGCTTTGTGCAATGTGTTGGTATGTTTATGTGTGACTTGCTATGATATAGATGAAGGTTAGATAGAACTGATGTTGCTTTGTGCTTATAAAGGAGAATGAATGTTAGATCTGACCTATGTGAGTATGCTTAGTGCTTGAATCTGCTAGATCTAATATGTTCCTCTTATGCTAAGTTCTATTAGATGTGGATCTGGTTGAATACTGCGATGCTCTGTAATTAGGGTTTGTTTGTGCTGTTACCAAGAACTAAATATTGACAAATATAACTACTAAGTGCTCTGTTAAATATTAGAATCACAGATCTGTGTCCTGGGTAAGGTTGCAAACATCTGAGTTCTGCAACCACCCCTGCCTCTACCTTGGGTGAGACTTCCTCTGCTTCGCAGGTGTTGCCAAAAGGGCCGGTAGTCAGGGTTTTGTTGGTGTGTTGTTGTAGCGTTGAACCCTGGGTCTGCCCCTGTGCCAACATATAAGAAAAGTTTCATCCCTTTCCAAAGGAGCTTCCATGTCATCCCCGTTGTTTATTGTCTAGTTAGATAGATTTATAGAAGATTTTAAAGATTTCAACCTCATTATTCCTCAACATCGCCCTTACCCTCTGGAGTGAAGGTTTCATTGAGTGCTCAAGTTTAAGTTGTGTATGTGCATCCTTAAGCAGACTCTGCAATATTTATTTGTTCCTTTGTTGTCCTTTGATGAAAGTTTATAATAAAGTATCAAAATTAAATTGATATTAATAGTTTTTTTAAGTTGTTTTATTTCTTCTTTAATGCAAAATTCTCATAAATATATAATTTTTTGTGTCGGAAAAGGAGAGATGTTGCTTCTCTTAAATTACAATTGGGAGTAATATCTTGTCTCATGTATGGGACCTAGTCTAAATGCTACTTGAAAGCATATGAATCCATTGTTGCAGCCTTAGTGATGACAATATGGGATATTGGATTTCTTGCATATATTATCTAGGTTGAAACTGCCTTTTGGTCCTAGATTAAGAGCTAACACACTTTTGATGGGCTAATAGCTCATTTTCCTCGAACATAAGGAAACAAGTGTTTTGAGCTTTCTGTAGTGGGAGTGGTTATTAGAAATGCTTGGAAAATCCACAATAGTCATCTTGAGTTTGTCAACGTTTCAGATCACCAACTAAATCAATCATCAAGACAAAGAGTCATTGGATCCAATAAGGAAACAAGTTAATGGATTAAGACCCAAAGGCGTCTGGTAGGAGTGAAAGTATCCCCCCATAGAGACCATTAGCCGGTTTTTCAGGTGGCATGGTTTTCCTTGAACAATGGTGATGAGTAGCCCGCATTCACGGATAGTAGCTAGTAATGGTTGTCCTCACTATTGGCTGACAATTGAGTTATGATATGTTTTTCCACCTTTGTTTATATAATAAAAATAACAATAAACAATGTTCAACAACACATGTATTCAAACAGAGGACGAAGACCTTCGGTAACCACTCACACAACTAGATCAAATATCAACACACCGATGTTTTTAAGTGGTAAAACCCATGTGGGGAAACATCCATGACCCCAGCCAACGCGGCCACTTGAGACAATTTATTAATGCAAAAGAAAATATATTACAAAGAGTTTCTCACAATCGATCATTAGCAAATGACCCTCCATGTCCTTTAAATAAAGATCATGGACCAATCGGGTGCTAAGCCACATATCAATGTAGTTGTTAGGATCGAGGAGAATATGAGTCGTTGGATCACTCCATGTTGGGAACATATTGTGACCGTCGGTTAACTAACTACAAATGCATACTGAAGAAACACACTTTTACCTAATGACACATTAGACCAAGTTGACCTTAACTAACTCCTAAGTGTCTAAATATCCTAACATCCCCCCTTAAGAACAACTTGGGATAGGATAGAAGGATTTACAAAGGTGACACGATAGGAGACGGAAAGAGGAATTAAAGCTTATCCCCCCTTAATGACAACTTCCTGAACTCCTAACATAGATCAAAGTTTGGAAAACTTCACTTCTGTAAGAGACTTTGTGAAAATGTCTACAACTTAATCTTCTATAGGGAAAAAGAGCACTTCAATAACTCAATCATCAACAAACTTTATAATGAAGTGTATGTGTAGCTCAATGTGTTTTTTGCATTGATGTGGAACTAGATATTTGGAGAGCTTGATGGCACTCTGATTGTCGTACCAGAGGGTGGTCAGATGTTGTTGTTGGAATCCAAACTTTGAAAAGATCTATTGAAGCCACAAGGATTCTTGACTTGCATTAACCGTTGCTTGATACTCTACTTCTACTGAAGAAAGTGCAATATCATATTGTTTCTTACAGGCCCAAGTGACAGGTCCTGAACCAAGGATAAAAACATAACCTGAAGTAGAATTTCAATCATCAGGGTAACCGACCCAATCTGAATTAGTGAAACCAACTAATAAAGGAGTCCCCTCTGAGTTGTATTGTATCTTGAACTGAACTATACCCCCGACATACTGAAGTATCCTTTTGGTTGCTTTCCGATGGCTTTCGTGGGGTGTTTGCATATTATAGTCAACAAGACCAAGAACAAAGGAAATATTTGGACAGGTATGAGTCAAATGTCAAATACAAGAGGCTACCAACTAATTGATGATACAAAGTGTCATTAACTTTGGGAGAAGTACAAATGGTATCAAGTTTGACTCCAAATCGGAAGGGAGAAGGGGTTGGTTTAGAATCTTCCATGTGAAAGTGACGAAGAAGGTCACCAGCATACTTAGACTGGGAAAGAAAGATTCCTTCCTTGGTTTGAAAAACTTGGAGGCCAAGGAAATAGTGCAAATAGTCTAAGTCGGTCATTTCAAATTTCTTATTAAGGTTGGATTTCACATGAGTTAAAATTTTAGGGTTGCTACCAGTGAGGATAAGGTCATCAACATAAAGAACGAGGATTATGAGATGGAATCCTACTTTCTTGGTATAGACAATAGGGTTAGAATGACACCTAGAAAAGTTAGTGTCAAGAAGAAAGTTTTCCATTTTGGCATACCAAGCTCGAGGAGCTTGCTTAAGACCATAAGATATTTCTTAAGGCGACAAACAAGGCTGGAGTCATTCTGAACATAGCCATGAAGTTTTTCCATGTAGATTTATTCTTGCAAATCCCCATGCAAGAAGGAGGATTTAACATCCATCTGATGGACCTCCCATTTATGTGAGGCAACAAGGGCTAGAACAAGGCAGATGGAATTCATTTTTGCCACAAGGGAAAATGTTTCATTATAGTCTATGCCTCCAACTTGAGAGAACCCTTTGGAAACTACCCAGGCCTTGTGTCTTTCAACACTTCAATATGATGCACACTTAGTTATGTACACCCATTTACATCTAGCAAGTTTTGTTCTTTTCAGAATAGGTACAAGATCCCAAGTATTGTTCACCATTAAAGAGAAATACTCTTCATTAATTGTTGTGTCCCAATCTGGATGACCTGAAGCTTCTACAAATGTTTCTGGATCATGAGTCTCTAAAACTTGAGCCAAAAGAGAAGAGGCTCGATGGAACCGTGAACTTGTCCCACATTGATCTGAAGGATCACTGACAAGATCAGAAATTGCTTCTCGAGTTGAACGGACCCATTTGGGAAGCAATGGTGTTGGTGCATGTTCATGTTCAATGGATACATATGGAGGAAGGTGAGCATGCAGAGGTGGATTTTCATCCTCATTGTCATCATCTGAAGAAGAAGAAACCAGAATAGGAACAAAAGATGGCATAAATGTCAAAGATGTCTCGCAGGTCGAAGATGGCACAAACATCGAATTAGGATCGCAGGCCAAGAGATTTTCATCAAATTTAACATCTCTTCTAATAATAATTTCATTGGAATGAGGTCAAATAAGTTTGTAACTTTTGACATCTTCAGAATATCCAACAAATATACACTTCTCACTTTTAGGTTGTAAAGCTTTCCTTTTCTCATCAAGAATGTGAGCCCATGCTACATTACCAAATACATGGAAGTGGCTTACATCTAGCTTAATCTCAATCCATGCTTCTTCTAGTGTTATAGTTTTTAGAGCCTTTGTGGGAGTGCGATTTACTATGCAATTTTCACAATTGATGGCTTTCACCCAATAATTAAGACTTAATCCCTTAGATTGGATCATACAATTAGCCATTTCTTTTGATGTGCAATTGCTTCTCTTAACAACACCATTTTGTTGCGGTGTATATGGAACAATATGTTGCATTTGAATCCCCTCTGTAGTGCACTAACTTGTAAATTTATTGTTCACATATTCACCTCCATTACTTTTTCTTAACCTTTGAAGTTGATGGCCATATTGTTTTTCTACAAGGGTTTTGTAGGCCAAACACTTGTCAAAAACTTTGCTCTTAATTTTTAAGAAGTAGACTGATCCAGATGGATATTGGTGGCCACCCACCTTTTCCAAATGTCTCAAAACAGTTTTCTGGCGATTTTGGCAATTTACTATTTTTAGCAGGTTTTAACTTCCGGGGCCATTTTGAGGACCCAAATGAAGGTTTTTCGAGATAGAGGTTCTCATTGATATCCAAAGGCATGATTGAGCCCCCAAAATGAATCTCCTCGACGATACCTTTCCAACGAGCTATCACACGCCTAAAACGGAGATCGTATGCAAAAGTTACGACCCCGGGAAGTTGATGTACTCACTTACCCAAACG
>ML784223.1:411082-427550 GCA_009831015.1 Picea engelmannii | reverse complement strand
GATGATGAGGAGAATCCTCCAGAGTTAGACAACCAAAACAATAATCCCTCTAACGAAAAACAAAATATCACTCAGAAACACTCCGATGAGCAGGAATCGCTCCATGAACCACCTTATCCAGAAAGCTTAAATATAGAAAAGTCCCCCACACACCAGAATTTGACCTTTTAGGAGAAATTCAAAATGTGTGTTAAGATTCCTGTGTTCCAAGATATTAAGGATGTCCTGATCTATGCTAAGGTTGTTCAGGAACTCTGCCTAAGGAAACTAGGAAGATAAAATAAAGACCCATAAATTGTTCATGTCATAGGGAAGTTAGTCGATCTAATGCTAGGAAAAGTATTTATGGACAAATACATGGATCCAAGAAGTCTAATTGTCAATGTCAACATTAATAACACTTCCATCGCTAATACTCTGGTATACTTAGGGGCGGACATAAACGTAATGACCAAAGAAACCATGGAAAAACTTCAACTGCCTAGTCTTCGACCGACCCCTACAGTCCTTCAACTAGCAGATAGATCCATAGTAAAACCGGAAGAGATGCTGGAAAATATAATTGTTTCTGTAGACTCGTGGGAATACCTGGTCGACTTTATGATCCTGCAACCGAAGGCCAACCTAGGGGGATACCCATTGATTTTAGGAAGACCCTGGTTGGCCACTATCGATGCATATATCGGCTGCAGATCAGGAGATATGACCATCTCCCATGAAAAATCAACCAAGAAGTTAAACCCTCTACCCTCCTACTGAACCTTTCCCTAACTTAGAGAATTCCCCTTGGATCAAAGCTAGTGACGAGGAACCCACACAACCTCTGTTGACCCTTGACCAAGCATCGACATTTAAACAGGATACTAAGGATGATTTTATTTGTACATATTTAGCACATCCTCACATAGCCAACCACCCAACTCTGAAGCATATCCTAGGAGAGAATTTCCAGGAAGTCTATTCATCGATTGAACTAACACAATTACTAGATGAATTGGTTCAGGTGAATGCTATCTCTGAAGATCAAAGCATAGTTGTTGAGATCCATCCTGGGAAAACCTTGAATATCAATGCTAAGCTAGACTCATCTCAGCAAAAGCAATTCATAAAAACACTAAGAAAGCACAGTTCCACCTTCGCTTGGGACTATACTGACATGAAAGGAATCCACCCTAATCTATGTACCCATCACATTTATCTTAAGGAGGATTCCCGACCTATTCAATAACCACAGTGGAGGATCAACCCTGCTCTAAAGGATATAGTCAAGGGGGAGCTCCAGAAGCTCCTTGACGAAAATTTCATTTACACAATCTCTGACAGTAAATGGGTTTCTCCCTTGGTTATTGTGCCAAAGAAGAATGGCAAGTGGCGTATTTGTGTTGACTACATGGAACTGAATAAGGCCACTTTGAAAGATTATTTCCCATTACCATTCATTGATCAAGTCTTGGATACTTTGGTAGGGAAAAAGTATTTCTCTTTTCTCAATGGGTTTAGCGGTTACAATCAGATACAGATCACTCCTACAAATCAGGAGAAAACCACTTTTACATGCCCATGGGGAACTTACTCTTACCAGGTACTTCCATTTGGATTGTGTAATGCTCCATCTACATTCCAGAGGGTCGTCTTAGGGATATTCTCTGACTTGACCAATGATTGTGTGGAAATTTATATGGGCAATTTTACCGTATACAGAGATACCTTTCAGGAAGCTTTAGACAATCTAGAGAAGGTCCTAGTCAGGTGCCAAGAAACCAACCTTTCTCTCAGCCATGAAAAATGTCATATGCTTCATACTGAAGGGGTTGTGCTAGGACACCACATATCACCTATACGAATCCAAGTAGATCCCACTAAGATCAAAGTCATTCGTGACCTTCCAATGCCCACAACCCAGAAAGATGTCCGCAACTTTCTAGGGCATGCAAGATACTATCAAAGATTTATTGAAAACTTTACAAAGATAGGATTCCCCCTTATTTCAATTACTTACAAAAGCTACAGAATTCTCCTGGAATGATCAATGTCAGACTGCATTTGAGACTTTAAAGGAAAAATTATCCATTGCACCGATCTTGCGGGGTCCCAATTGGTCCATACCTTTCCATATCTCTACAGACGCCTCAGACACAACAATTGGAGTTGTTTTGGGACAGAAAAAGGAACAACGACCATATGCCATCTATTACATCAGTAAGAACCTTACCCCTGCTAGAAAGAACTATACTGTAACTGAAAAAGAGTTTCTTGTTGTTGTGTATGCTATTAATAAATTTCGTCATTACATCACAGGTTAATCTGTTTTCGTGCAAACCAATCACTCCACCACTCATTATCTCATGAACAAATCTATCACCAATGGCAGAGTGACCAGGTGGTTTCTCTTACTATAGAAGTTTGACATTTTGATCATTGACAAGCCAGGGAGGGAAAATGTCATTGTTGACTTTCTCTCTCGACTCACCAATGAAGGAGAAGACGTCCACGTGGAAGACACCTTCCCAGATGAACACTTGTTCACTTTATCTACTAAAAGAGCATGGTTTGTAGATATTGCTAATTACTTGGCTGCAGGTAGACTCCCACAACATCTATCCCCAAAAGAGAATCAAAGGGTTATCCGACAGAGAGCAACATATTCATGGATCGAAGGATACCTCTTTCATACCGGGCAAGACCATATTATCTGACGTTGTGTTTGAGAAGATGAAATTTATGACATCTTGAAAGCATGTCATAATGAACCTTGCGGAGGCAACTTCGCAGATAAAAGGACTGTAAACAAAGTATTGCACCTGGGGTATTATTGGCTGACCATATTTCGGGATTCCAAGCAGTATGTCAGGAGTGGCGACAAGTGTCAGAGAATGGGACGACCTGTGAAGTCAGATGAGATGTCGCTCCAGCCTCGGCTTCGAATAGAACCCTTTAAGAAGTGGGCCCTTCATTTTGTGGGACCTATTAACCCGCCATAAAAGTAGAAGATGTACATTATGGTGTGCACTGACTGCGTAACTAAATGGGTTGAAGCCAAAACACTTCCAAAGGACACAGAGGATGCAGTGGCTAACTTCTTATATGAAGATATCTTCGTCCACTTTGGGGTCCGCCAAGAGGTCATCACTGATCAAGGGACCCAGTTCACTTCATGGCGCATCCATTCCATTACCGAGCAATTAAATATTAAGCATCGGATGTCAAATCCATACCACCCTCAGGAAAACAGACGAGTGGAGGTCACAAACCGAGTACTCGAAAGTATCCTGACTAAAATAGTCCAACATCATCATAAGGATTGGGCTGACAGACTCCCGGAGGCCTTATGGGCCTACAGAACCACCTGGAGGAACACCGCGGGGTTTACTCCCTATGAACTAGTGTATGGAAAATGTGTGGTTCTCCCTATCGAATTCGAGATCAAAACGTTGAGGACCGCACTACAAGTGGGATTGGATTTCTCGGAAGCCCAACAACATAGGCTTGAGCATATTAATGAGATTGATGAGATCCGCCAAGCTACAAGACATCAAACTTCTTTAGTCCAACAATAGAGGGCTAAATGGCACGAAAAATTCATCAAAGAGAAGAAGTTTAAAGAAGGAGATTGGGCCCTTCTGTTTGATTCACGGTATAAGGACTTTAAAGGCAA
Organism: Picea engelmannii; assembly: GCA_009831015.1. Classification (NCBI taxonomy): domain Eukaryota; kingdom Viridiplantae; phylum Streptophyta; class Pinopsida; order Pinales; family Pinaceae; genus Picea; species Picea engelmannii. The sequence continues at coordinate 423,895 of ML784223.1, read as the reverse complement.
GTTCCACACCCGATGGCTGGGACCATACGAGATAGATATTATATACGAGAATGGCTTCGTTAAGCTATGTATCATTGACGAAGCAAGAACGTCACTAATGGAAAATGGTCATCGATTGAGGTTATATCAGAATCCCAGGACCAAGGAGGAATTTATTCAAGAACTAGTCAAACACATTGATCTCAATATAATGGGCACAATGGCGTCGCCACCTGTGCCCACTACTTCCTGACTAATTTTTCCATCTCTTACACAAAAACAACAACAATAATAATAATAATAAAATATCTGGCAGTGAAAACCTGGCCTCAGGCGTTGTCGGCATTGATGATGTTGGAAAACGAGTTACTGGCCAACATCACCAAGTTAAGAAAATTTCCAATTGTAAAAACCTTTCAGGGCACAGTTGGACAGGCTCTTGTTTGAAAACCGGGTCTCCGACAGACAGAGTTTGATATATATATATATATATATATAACAATAAATGTCTGGTGATAAGATCACAATCTATATCTTCTCTTTCCATATCATTTTTGTAGTATGCAGAAATATGATAAAGTTACAATTGTTGCATTAATCCTGCGGGGTTATAAGGGACGTGTCATTTCCATCAGAATCCAACAAATGTCATAAAGAAATAGTGGAACACTTACACCTACAACCCTCCATCAAATTGCTTCAGGTTCTTTTCAAAACTCACCTTTTTCTTTTCTGTGAAATAGAAGTTGGGAAATTATTTGGCAAACGATAATACCACTAACCCTGCATTCCACTAAGCACTATACCTAAGATCTACCCACTACCAATACACTGAAGCCGATTTTGGGGCATGCTAACTTTGCTACTATATTACATAATATTGTGCTATATCCTAATATTGACCCTATTACTATGTTGTATATGCTACATAATGTTCAAGGTTGTGATGAATGACACCCTTATGTAATAACCATGTCTACTACACTACAAAGGGATGTGATTTCTAACCATGAATCAATATACCATGGTGGTTATAATATCAACAATTCATTATCCTTCTGACCATTACGTAGCAATGGTAACCATACCTTCACTGGCCATTAAGCAGCAATAATTTCTAAATACCATGGTGTCATTCCCTCTACATATATCCACGACCATACTTCTGAACTACTCACGACCATATATCATGCCTTGACCACCCATGTTTTAATTCAATACATTTGGCGCGAACACGCCATTCAAAGCATTACATGTTATGAATAGCACTCAGTAGCCAGTACATAGCACGATAGCTAGACCCTAACATTACTCCAAGCCCTCATAACTTGTAGACTTCGAATTCGAGAAGGGTTCTAAGAGCTTGAGACAGGTCGACGAACCGCTCAAATCTCAACCATTATCTCGCACACCCAAGTATCTATTCCCTTAAGCATGTCGTAGAAAAGATCAGGCTGAGTCTGTGCCGAGTTAGGTCAAAGGAAGCATTAGTGGATAGGGTCTCGGGACAAAACTGCCCCATTGGGGTCAAATTTAGAAGCTAAGGTTGCAGAATCAAGGGGGGACTAGGGAAATTGTTGGAGGAATTAAGCAGAAGACAGGTCGAGGGTATACAAAGAGGAGTCAGGTTTAATACTTAGCATGAAATAAGGGAGATACAAGCAAGCTAGGTTCATCGACATATAAAACTAGTTCGAGGTATAATATACAATCCGACATATACAATTCGACGGTCATCCTAGAGCTAGGCTCGTCGACAAATCCAATTAGTTGAACTCTGGTTATAATTAAAGACCGAAGGGACAAGATGAATCGGGTCAGGATGTCCATAAGAAATTACAAATACTAAGTAAACCGCCAGGTTTGAATCATGTGTGAAAGAACGAATTCACCTCTACAGGAAGGGAAACAAAGTCACATCTATTGTTGCAATTAGGATAAAGCTGGACCTTGAGGTAAGAACCAAATATTAAAATTTTCAAATCTCATTTTTTTTTGGAAATGTGGGTGGGGCAACAAATAGAAATGAACCCAACAACATGGAAAACATTAAAAAAATCCAACAATCATGAGGATATTCGAGCAGGCCGAATGGTTACAGTTTTAGAAAAATTTCAAGGCTTTGATTTTAACCTAGCCTTGGAATTCGCTCAGAGTTTTAATGGGAAACAAGCTACATTGAGGAGATTAATTATTCTTGTGTATGGGGACTCTATGAGTAGAATCACAAGATTTCCCCTGCAAGGGGAAAAATCATATAAGAATTTCAAGATAGCTCCTGAAAGTTGGGCCCCATTTCTCAAAGTACCATCCCCACTTCCAGACCTGAGAAGGGGAATATCAAGAGAGGCATTAAGTTCCCCGTGGGATGAGGTAGTATTTCACTTACAAAAGTTCATTACTTGTGAGGGGAGGTACAATTTGGTCCACCATTACCATATTAGAATCCTAATGCATCTAAGGGGGGAGAAACTACTCAACATGCCCTACTATTTGTACAAAAGCTTGTCCAAAATGGTTGAGTTTTTGAGAAAGAAGAAGAATCCTAAAATTGCCATGTATCATAATGATGATTATAAATGAGGGGTTGGACAGGATGGGGATTTCACGGAGTACCTTCATGGGCTCAGCACTAACTAAACCAAAATCCAGAGTATTACCACCTAAGAAAAGGCCCGATGAAGTCATTGTAGGGTGCAGGAGATCTACTAGAATCTCTAAGAATTTCTTAGGCAAAGCCACCATTGTTGAAAGTGAAACAAAATCCGAAGAAGAGGAATATGATGAGCAACCTATTGAAAAATAAGAAAAGGAAGAAGGGAAATATAATGTCATGACAGACCTCATTACAAAATCAAAAGAGGTGGAACCTCAAAATCTAGATATGGGACAAGATTGGGCAGGATTTGACATTCCATCATCACCTCCCTCCTCACCACTGATGTCGTGTTCATTTGCTACAGGCCCAAAGGATAAGGGCAAGGAAGTTAAGAAAAATAAGAATCACTTGGGGCCTAAACCTATCAGGTTTTGTAGTCCCAGTTATCAGGCTCTACTTAAGCAAAATAAGAGATTGTTGTTGCACAACAAGAAATTGAAAACCAAACTAAAATACCACAAACTACCCCTAGGCAATGCAAAGACTCTATTGGGTGACATTGAAGGAGAGGAAATATCATAACAGAGGGTAGATGATTGTGCAAAAATTCACATAAAAGAAGCCCAAATCCTTATCAACACTTTTCTGGAAGATGTTGTCACAAACACATATGCCTTTATGCAATTGAAACCAAACCCGCCTCAATGAAGAGACAAGGAAGAGCTCTTCGATCTCGACATCATCAATAGAGAGTCCCACCAGCAGGTCATACAAAAGCTCAAAAATAGATGGTTCTCCATGTATTTACAGTAGGAACAAAAATGGAGTGAGAAGATTAAACTATATAAGCAACAGTTGGAAGACACAAGGAAGTTAGTGCAACAGACTACTGAGATTGCCTTTGAAGGAATATACAGCAGAGAGACACCTAAGTCTTACCCTCTTTTCTTGCATGATAGGTGGGAAACCTTAAGATTGAGGCAGTTGGCGGCAGGTCAACCTCATGAGATTAAACAACTAGATGATTTTGTCAGCATTTATGTTTCTGTAGAGATGAAGGATCAAAATATGCTATGTGAACTCTATTTTTACAATTTTATCCTCCATGACAATGCTCATTGGAATCCTAACCCTAGTGCTGGAGATATTCAGTTACGAGAATTCACTTCTTATATACTCGACCTCTCTCAATGGAAAAAAGATGCATATTTCTACATGAGAATGGAGGCTGAGGCAAGCTTAAATGTGAAGGATGAGTATATGTTACCTAATGTCATGACAGATGATTTACAAAGATTAAGGACAGATCCTGGAGATGTCGTCACTATTTGTCAGCACCAAAAATACGCCATTATAGACTTCGTGCAGGTCTCCACATCACACTTACGCCAAGCATTGTTGATTTCCCATGATATTTTGGAGGTTCTCCCTAAATATCTAAGAGACCGAAACCCAATAGGGTACCCATATTTTGGTTTGGCACTTAAAAGGGTTGCATTTTATGCCAACTCCCTGCTAAGATATGGTAGTAGGTGGGTGGGTCTGAGATTCCACTTTCCCATTATCTGATGCCCTAACATATTCTACAAGGCCTCTACTACTTGGGATGAGGAGGAGGAAAGGATTCAATGGTTACAAATGGAAAGGACTTTGGGGTATTACAATCCAGGTGATTTTGGACACCCAACCTATGACTAGGGAGCCGTACACGTTGGGATAGCAGAAGAGGAATAGGTTGCATGAGGATATGCAACCAGGTCGACAAGGGGGAGATGATGAACCCCCACTTTGGCATCTTTTTGTCCCTTTATATCCTATATACATATACATTTTGCCTTCTTTTTTCCATTTGCTAAAGACTTATCTCCCATAAAGTCCTGTATTTTTCTAAGGTATTACAATTGCCATATAATCACCCTAATTTATTTTCATAGACTAGGATTAGAATGAGTTTTAAAAAGATATTTGAACTATTATATGTGTGTGGTTTTCAATAAAGCTAATTATGGTCATAGAGTGCAAATGTCCCAGGTTCCTTTCTTTTGAAGACACAAGAAGAATTACAAGAGAAGGCATTTTAAGAAGATATATATTCAAGGTATTTTAAGAAGATATATTATATTCTCAAAATAAGGGATTTTAAGAAGGTATTTTAAGAAGATATATCCTGCCTGACAACTCAACACCTTATATTCAACAAAGTTCCAACACTTGAACATTTTACATATATAATTTGGAATGTTATACATATATATCAGTTCAAGCATCCGATATTAGTCAATGTTGAGATAATACCAGCATTATAACCTTAATGAGAAATATACCATACAAATACCTTGAACGAACAATTGGCACTTAAACATGTGGCAATACTGGCATTTAATATTCAGTTAAGTGCCAAGGAATATCAGTTCAAGGCTGTGGATAAGTAACCGTGGACATTGAATGGGATACCCAACATCTTCATTACGAACACATGATGAAATCTAAATGGAAACAGGTACATAATTGTTTAACAGATGGATCGTGGGACTTGAGCAACTATTGGCTCCCATACCAGACCTATGGAGCATAGTGAATCATCAGATACAAGCATCTAGTATGCTTTAACTATTTTTTTCCAGTATTTTAGGAGATTGGTGCTTTGTACTCAGAGTTGTTTGAACTATATATATATATATATATATATTGTGTGTGTGTGCGTGCTCACTTGGGCGAGTCTGGAGAGTGTGAGAGAAAGACTGTCTAAAGCATTGTTCCGAACTTTAATATTTTAATATAAGGTTGTCGTTTATGAGTGGTACTCGGATTTCTTGTTGGTAACTTAGTTGAGTTGAAGCACAGGCCTGTCAGTGAGCTTGGGCCCACTCACAGGTACGGCCTTGTGCTATTTATCTATATGTTCATAGTTCTTTGCTCTTTAGTTCATATATGGTTGTTAGTTTATGTCTTTTTCCTTTTTAGTTGAATGTATGTTGAGGAGTGGATGTAGGCTGCATAATGGCCCCTGGAATTTGTTGGAGAATAATGACTAGTAACTGTTAGAACTTATATATTACAGATCATTGATTATTCTATGACTTCTTGTTTATTTTAAGCGCTCTATGGTGAATCTAGTTATGTATGTTCTAGCTGCAACACTGTTTTAAATATCGTTCACAGGATTATGAATGGGGAATTTGATGAAGCTTGTTAAATCTGAATCTGATATATATATATATATATATATATATATATATATATATATATATATATATATATATATATATATATATATATGTTGTAGAATCACAATACTTTGAACTTTGCTAGGTGAACATATGAAGGGACAAGGTTATGAGAGTTCATAAACTTAACCCCAAGAGATACCACTAGCAGGGCTAAGGGTTGAAGTATTGTGACTCATAACCTTACCTACACATAGTTTACATTTGATCTTGCCTTCTGCCCAACTAGATTGGTATGAGTTCTCTTTTATGTGTAAACTACACAGAGTTCCCCGCAAGTATATTGAACCCCGGGTTGATAAATTAATGACATAGTGCAAAGAGATACTTATAAATTGGAAATCGTATTGTGTACCTCGTCGAGCCCCATAGGTGCACTTGAAACCAACCTTGCATAACCTTGTTGGTTGTCCTATTGCTATAGTACATTGAAAACAACACTTGGGGAGATCACTCTCATTTACCGTGGAATCGTGTAGTACAGTTAAGGGTATAGTCTATCCTCCTTAGCTACCGTCGTTAAAGATTTGACTGAGTTTTATTGTTGGAAACCCTTCGATATATTAGAGAGTTATAAAAATTGACACTCCTTTGTCCTTAGGACCTCGTAAACTCCAACCTCTTATTGCAAACCCTAGCTTATGTAGCACAAGCAACAAAATTCCTACACAATTTGCAATATCATGAATATGGGAATTTCATCAGTGCAGTAATACTCGGAAGGGAGTAATACTCCCCCTGGATTAATACACACACACATATACATGTAGAAAGAAAATAAACATAACCATAATTGGAAAATAACAACAATAAGCAAACCTTTGATTATATTTATAATTGGATCCAATGTTCACTTGCCTCTTCGTGGGGCAACCTCCAACATGAGAAAACATCTAATTACAATAATATTTAGTTGACCTCCAAATATATAGATTATAATTGACCATAACACTAAACACCTAGTGGACCTCCATTAATGAGGCCTAAACCATTAACTAGTGGACCTTCTTTAATGAGGCCACTTACATTTATTGATTTCACACTCTACTACCTCGTGAGGCCTTATTTAATAAAATTAGCCCTCAATACATTAAGTAACAATATATTCCACTAATTAGGGGAGTTAGGTTGGGACCTTAACATGCCCTCCCACTTACAAAGCAACCTTGTCCTCAAGGCTGGAGATGAGGAAATTAGTGGAGAATCTTTGTTGGTTCCCATGTAGCATCTACAGGCTTTGTATCCTTCCATTGGATCAAAACTTCTTGGATAGTGTGTTGGCAAATATGACACTCACACTTGTCAAAACGACCCTAGGTTGCAACCAAATGGAACCCTCATCATTCAATTCAATAAGGCTAGGTCAAACTCTACAATTAGACCCAAGCACTCTTTTCAGGCAACACATGGAAGACTGGGTGGAGTTTATAATGGTTGGATAGAACCAATTTGTAAGTCATTGGAATTGTATGTTTGAGTATAGTATAAACATAGTTACCAACTTAACAAGAACTCTACAAAGTTCTCGTTTTTTGGGGGGTCCAATTTTTACCCCGTTTTTAAAAATGGTGCTACTGGTAGCAACGCCCCTCCGTTTTTAGGTTGTTTTTTGATATTTTAAAATTTTGGACCCACAATGTTTCCACATTATTTTTTTAAATGCTTATTTTTCTATTTTTTTTTTTCTTCAACGGTGTTTTTTGTCATTTTTTCATGCTTCTTTCAATCTTAAAAATATTTTTTACCATTTACTTTTTTTAAGTTACGATTTTTCATATAATTTTGTCTCCTTAATTAATTTATTGTTCCATACTTTTTAAATATAGTGAAAAACATCAATTTTAACACATTGTTTACCTTTACTTCAATACATCGAAAAAAATTGTAGTTAAATAACACTATTTTTGAATATTTAGCAAAGAAATACACATTTTATAGCCATATATAATAAAAAACCTATACATTTTGGTACATATTCCTTAAAATAACGTGTCAAATAAAACATTTTTATGAACATAATTGAACCAAAAAAGTCAAAAAATTATAAAAAAATTATCATTTTCTTTCATAATTTTACACATTTGAAGTAAAGAATGACAACATTTAATAAAAATTTCCAATGTATAGTGAATCACATACAAAAAATAAAAAATAAAAAAAAAATCATCACAAAACAACAATAGATACATCTTTATTCTTATTTTAAAATCTGAAAGTCAAAACATTACAGTTATAGCTCATAAAAAATTTGCAAAATTGAGCATCATCTTCAAAGGCATTTTAAAACTAATCAACAATATCATATATCCCAAATTCTTCATTCTCAACAGACACGTTATCATCTTCTTCGATGTCATTTTGTGCTTCCATTGTGTCATTTTGTTCTTCCATTGGCTCTTTGATATCCAAAGTTCTCCAAAGTGATCATTTCTAATCATTCCTCCTAATGGTACTTGAGGTTCCTTTGACAATTTTGTCACATTTGATTCACTAAAATCTCCTTTCCTCGAGCCAACTTCTTGCATTTCATATGCAAGAGATGGAATAACATTAATTATTTGTTGAATAAAACTGCATTGCATTGGGTCACTTTCAATGGCTATGCAATTCCTTCCTTTATGTAGGCAATGCGCTAATGTTGTACCTAATCACTAAATACAAAATAAATGATGAAGTAAGATACTGTAAAAAGACATAAATTAAAAATAATATAAGATTGAAGTATGATTTCATAAATATTATATCATAATTCTTACCTGAACCAAAGAACAAATCCAAAACCCAATCTCCTTCATTTAAAAATGTATCTATAAGATAATTAATTAATGCTTGTGGTTTTTTTATAAATGTTAACCATCTCTTCTTTCAAATCTTTTTCCTCATATGTTAGCTTTCAGACCACAACATTGTATACCAATATACTACTAGGAGTCTCTCCATCATTTGCATTGACAAGAATAGAATTATAAGAATCATCTTTTGTCCAGGTTGCAAGATGATACTCTCATAATCATGTTTAAATGATTCTCTAATGGAGCTCTGAATATTAGGCTAGTGCATGTAACATAAATAAGTGCAAATTCAATTAACTTGTGAATTAATAAAATTCTTTTCTAATCTTAATTGCTAAACATACACTTTCAATATCTTACCAAATAAACTGCATCCTTGTCTTTTCTTTTCCCTTTAAGCTTGATTGTACTAATCCTTGTTGTGTGTCTAAATGAAATACTAGAAATCTCCAAAATGGTGATGTTGTAACTTCCGTAAATCCCATAACCACTTAATTGAAATCTTGGTAAGTATAAGGCTCAATATCATATCCAATGTTTTGGATATTATAACCATGAGGGATATCCACAATAACTAGGGAGTATTTTTTTTTAGGAACAATATTTGCAAGTTTTTCACAATCACCTAATATCACTTTATATTGAACAGTGTCGCGCCCATTCCAAATGTAGTGATCAAGGGTGTCATCAAATTGAACATTTTGAACACGTCTCCTTCTTTCTCTTTTAAACTTGGTTTTTTGAATAAAACTTTTGAAAGATTCAGGTACTCCATCTACATTCTTCTTTGGCATCTTTAATGAAACAAGCAAACATATAGTTATATATCTATAACTATTAAAATAGAAATAAATTAACTTACAAACGAATAATATGAATGTAATAAATCAACATACCTTTTTTAATGCAACAAAAAATTGTTTCAACACTGTTGAAGAGCATGAATCTAGATAGTTGAGTTTAACATCATCCCAACTTTCTTCATTCAACATCTTGACCATTTCCTCTTGTATTCTCATATACAACTTGTGACTAAATAAAACAAAAATAATGTTAAACTGATATGTTAAACTGAATAAATTAATTTTCTTGTCCTAACATAAATAAAAATAACTCAACAAACTTGTTTTTTAAATTTATCACACATTTCTTCCATTGACAATTCTCCCGACCTAACACGTGATAATATAGTTATGATAAGTTTATCATCCTTCACTCCTTGTATTGATCTCCAAGGTATTATAGTCATATCATCTGGAAGATTTTTTATGTTAGGACCTGTCTTACTTGTGCCACATATCAATGGTTTATCCTTTTTAACTCTCTGATTTTTTATACTAATATTTTCCCATAGGGTGAAGATCTCATCTATCAAATCTCATACCTGTCAAGTTCTAAATACCAATTGAAAATAGCTATCCACAACTCTAAATATATCACTTTCTTTGCGATTTTTTTCTTTTATATTTTCATCATCAAGTGAGAATCCTATTTCCATACAACATTGCTTCCGAAACTTGATTTCAACATTTGATCTCTCCCCACGACATATTTCAGAAAATTCATTATGGATAAATATCACCCTTTGACTGAAAGTCATAGACATTTTGTACTCATTGTCTGTGTTATGATCCCATGCCAATAACTTTGCTTATGAATATGTTAAACTAGCATAAATTATGCATTTGACTGTCTCAAAAAGAGGATTATTGGGATATTCTTGCATCAATTCTCTTCTAGCCTTTGCAGAATGATTTCCTCCAATCACATAAAATTTGTAGTCAAAACATTTTGATCTATCAAATTCTTCCCTCATAGAAACTTCCATTGGGTCAACAAGAACTAGGTAGTCAACCACATGTGCATATGGATTGTACTTAATCAATGCTTTCAAATTGTGAATATGCAAGTGATGCGATTTTCTAATTTGATATTTTTCTTGCCCTTCTGTGGGTATATAAAGTTGTTTCACATTCAACTGAAATGTGTGGCCATCATCAACTAAGTTCGTCGTCCTCATTCTATTTCAAATGGCATTTTGTGTTGTTTTCATAATACCATCGTCTAGATCAGCACCTGGTGTTATTATTTATCTGCTACCTTCAGGACTTTCACTATAATACTTTGAGCTAACGATGGCTTCTTGAACAATATGAACATTTGTTTTCTTCCTCTTATGATTTAATTGTGTTTCATCTAAATCAATGATTTCTTCATAATCAATAGGAATATACTCATCATTAGGCATCCCTCTTTTGCGTTTATCTTGTTTATTCTTTTTGCAAGAATGAGTGATAACCTCATTGGGACCAATCTCAACAAAATCTTCATTTGGAGTTTCCTCGTTTTCAAATGTAACACTCTTAAGATTTCTAGAATGATGATTTTTCTTTCTTCTTTCATGTTCTTCTATGTCTACTCTTGCAGGTTCAACCTCCATTACTTTATGTTTCATTTTCCTTCCTTCTTATGTCTTTTCAATATGAAAAGAGTTGATGACATCCATGATATTATTCTCTGTAGAGTAAATCCCCACTAATATATGTGAAAGTCGTTCAACAAAATCCTATAAAAATAAAATATAACATTTTCATGTTAAATAAAATTAAAACATTACCATGATACTAAAAATAATAAATGACACAACAATAAAAATAAAAAACTTACATTGTTTTTCTCAATGTCATCAACGATGGATGCACATAATTCTGAAAAACATTCATTCTTGTTATAATTGCTCAATTTGAAACAATATATAAAATTGATATAAGTTCTGCCTTGTTTGTCAAGTGCATAAACAATATATATGGCTGGCACCAAACATATATCTCGTAACAAGCCAAGTGTCTGATAATTTAAGTGCACATGTTCTAATTTGGCACAATACAAATATATATGATCTCCATTGTTGCCTTGCTTGTCTTTAACAAACCAAGAATATTCTAGTTTTTTTTCACCTTCCACAGATTTCCACTCTCTAACATTCTTCATTGTCCTTCATAGCTCAGGTGTTATGCTATCATTTTGCTGCCTAACATTCATGGAGGTTTCAGTTGCAATTTTGGATGGCATTATTGCAGGTCGTGATCCAGATATATTCATAAATAATCTATTTCCTGCCATTTTCCTATAAGATAAAAAAAAAAAATTAGGCCTTTTACATTATAATAAACTAAAAAAAAACATTGAATATAAGAACTAATTTAAAAACAAATTGACCCATATTTAAAAACTTTTGACCCATGGAGTTATTAGGCTTATGTCGAGACCGTGCCTTAGTCGTGAGGGGCTGGGGCGATGCCCGACATCGCCCTAGCCTGACCAACCCCGTGGCCAAGCCGTGGGTAGGGGACCGTGACTTGGTCGTGGGGGGGTAGCCCAGTGCCCACGCCTTGGCAATGGGGCTGGCTAGGCTAGGACGATGTTAGACATCACCCCATCCCCCCCCGCAGCTAAGGTACGATCCCGCGAGCGCACCCAGGGCCAAGCCCCGAACATTGCCCAGTAACCACCATGGGCCAAAACTAAAAAAATTTAAGTAAAAAGCAAAAAAAAATACAAAACTATACCTAAATTTGACTTTTTTTTTCTTTTCTTTTTTTCAAAAAATCTTAAGGACTTTGTTAGATTTTTTTTGAAAAAAGTCTCAATATTTTAAAAAAGTTGGGTTTTTTTTAGAAAAAATTAGAAAACATCTGAAAAAAATCAAGTTTTTTTTTTCGCATGAAAAATTATTATGCGATTCAAAGATAAGCTTATAATTGTTGTTTTGGTAAATGGTAAGAACTTAAAAATAACTAACCTTTGAAATACTAGATTCTTCTCGGATGTCTTCTCGATGTTTCTCCCTTGTATCTTTCTCCAAATCCTTTAACAAATATTGCCCAAGATATCACACAATGTAAAAAGATAAAACAAGACTGTGTATGTATAACACAGATGATATAAATTACTGTTAGTATAATGAATGTGGGATAAATAAAAGATAGGTATATTGTCTACATGTATACCTAAAATTATATGGATCATCACTATGTTTAATGAACGTGGGACAAATAAACAAACATGAGAAATATTGTATTTAACATGTAAATAATGAAATAAAAGAGTAAAAATTGTTTTTAATTTTTAAGGGAAATAATAAAACGAAAAAATTGGAGGAAAATTTTGGAGGGAAAAATTTGAGCGGGAAATTTTGGAGGGAATATTTTGGGGT
>ML784223.1:394298-406597 GCA_009831015.1 Picea engelmannii | reverse complement strand
CTTTGAGTGATAATAAGATTTAAAAAGTAAACATTTAAGGGTTGATTTTATGATTTTGTTTATAGTAATGATGAGTTCTTTTACCACTTTATAAAAATGTGTCATTTTCATACCCCAATTTTAGAATGGGTGCTACCGGTAGCAATACTTTTCGATTTGATCGTTGATTTTGAGGTTTTGGTTTTAATGGTACCAAGTGCTAAAAATACGATTTCAAATTATCTAAAATTTTGACGTTTTGAAAAAAGAAAAAATCAAAAACATATTTTTTTTAGGTGTTGATTTTAAGGTTTTTCTGAGCTACTGTCTGAGTTTTGAAGGCCATGTTTGAAAAACGTTGTAATTTTGATCTTGTTTAAAAAAATGGTGCTACCGGTAGCACCACTTTTTGATTTGGGGGTTGATTTTGATGTTTTTTATGCACAAATATGGGTTTTTTGGGCCAGAGTTCTTGTTTTGAGGTCACAGTTCCCATTAAGTCGGTAACTTTGTTTATAGGGTCCATGAAACTTAGGAGCTAACTTATGGTGGCTCTTTTCATTGAGTGAGGTTTGTTTATAGGGTTGGAAATGCAAGAACACTTGATCCCCTTCAACGATGTTTGAAACAATGCTAATAACATGTTACCTCATGTGATTATGAGCCAATACCAAATTATCTTTGAGGGTATAAAGAATGCCAACATAGGTTGTCAGGGTGTTGTCCATCTCTTTAACCTTAAAGAGGCTTGAAAAGTATGAAATCACCGACGAGGGTGGTTTTCCATAGACTACCTCAAAGGAGGTCATTTTAGTAGCATCATGATATGTAGTATTATATAACCATCTAGCTAGGGGTAACTATTAGACCCATTGGTCTTGTCGTTCCGAAGCAAAACAATGTAAATAAGCTTCTAAACATTTGTTGACTACTTTCGTCTGACCATTAGTTTGGGGGTGATACAATGTGTTGAGATTCAATTGGGTACCTTGAAGCTGAAACAACTCCTACCATAAATTGTTGGTGAAGTTGGGATCACGATTAGTCGTAATGGATTTAGGCATACCATGCAGTTTAAAAATATTGTCCAAGAAGACTTGTGTTATTGTGGAGGCCTTGAATGGGTTTTGTAAGGAACGTAAGTGAGCACATTTGGAAAGGCGATCAACAACTTCCATTATAATTGATTTGTTGCCTACTTTTGGTAACCTCGCAATGAAATCCATAGAAATGTCAACCCACATAATGGCAGGAATGGGTAAGGGTTGTAAGGTTGTTGGAGGCTTTATTTTTTCCGTTTTGTGTTGTCAAAAAGTATCACATTCAACCATAAAGGTGTGGATGTTCTTCTTCGTGCCTTCCTAGAAGAATGAACACTTAATCATGTCATATGTTTTCTGAAACCTAGAATGACCCATTGTGGGAGAGGAGTGTAATTCATATAACACTTTAGATTTAAACAATGAATCCCAAGCCAAAAAAATATGCTCTTTGTAGTGGAGCTCATCATCCTACCAGGTCTAACTTGGGTGTGCTTATGGGTTGATTGCTTGTGGATCATGCAATGATCTTGGCACTTGCTAACCAATATCGATGTATCACATGCAACCAATTGAGCACTGGGAAATATAAGGAAAATAGGGACCCTTCTTTAGCTTACTCCCTATTTCAGCTAATAAGGAACACTACATTCAAGGTATTTCAGTATTTTGTGAACTAATCTAGTAATATTAGAATGAGAATATAAAGTAAAATGTTGCATAATAAGAGATTGTGGAATATCATAAGATATGTTGTGATGAACTGTTTTAGTGGAATTTCCATGGTAGTTTATAGATCAATTGGTAGACCCTTGACCTAACCTCACAATATTGGAGGCTAGGCCTTAATATTAAAGGTTCTCTAAGGATCACCCCATTCCTCATTTGGGGAGGCTCCACCAAATGCTCGATAGTATTGATTTAAGGGTAGAAGCGACGGGGAATTACTGGAGTAACCCTAGACTCATCATGGGGTAGTCTCGGTCTAGGCTCGATAACATTATAAGAGATAACCCTCACACAACATGGCAACATTGTCGCTTTTCTTAAGAGCTAGGGTTTTCCTTGGGACACCCCAAGTCATCTACAAGGATGATCCCTCATGGGATCTGATGGCACTATGAGTTCTCCATTGCATTGGGGACTCCATGGGAGTTACCCCAACCCATTGGTTGAGACAAGATTTCCAGGAGCTTGCATGCAAAGGAAACTAGGGACCCATTGGATTAAAGGGAGCACCTTCCACCTATGTGTTAAGTTTTAGTGTTGTTATTAGGTTACTAAAGCATTTCCAAAACAACAACATAAAAATGATCATTGAAATAAACACAATCACAAGGTACACAACATTTTATCCTGAGAAACCCTCATGGGGGAGAAAACCCAACAAAAATTCCTCGATAATAGATTGCCAATATAATGCCAAGACTAAGACCAAAACAAAAAGAATAAACCAAGACTAAGCATGCGCCTCTCTTCTTCTTTCTCCTGCAATTGCCTTCAAGATATGCGCACTAGATGAGTGAGTGAATGAATGAGTAATTGAGGTGTCATCCTCACTTATAAATATTAGTTGAGGAGGTGCTAGAGTTATGTCTCTTCACTTAGTAGGGCCAACTTCTTCTAGAAGTGGTTAAAACTACTTTATAAACGCTAGGGGCCGACTTTACAAATACCACCATGTAAATATGGTTTGACCAATCCACAAAAGGGGATTTGATGTATAAGATAATAACTCAAATATAATTAGAATATTCTTCGAAGTTACAATATTTCAACACTCCCCCTTAACGAGAAGGGTATTCTACTGACATAACCCAATACAATATCATCGGGAGAGAGAGAGAGGGAAACATCATCATCAACATCTTGAACATTGACTGGCACATCTATAAGTCATTGAAAGTTTTTCTCATCAATAATATCATCATCATTCACTTCACGGAGTTGGAGTGGCATCATCATCATCATCAACATGAAATTGAAACATCAACATCAATAGCATGAAGCTAGAACAACAATCTCACCAACATGAGGTTCATACATCATCATCAACAACACGAGGCTGGTACAACATCATCAACAACATGAGGTTGAATCAACAACATCATCAGCGCGAGGCTGAAACAACAACATCATCAACACGAGGCTAAAAAAACAACATGATCAACACGAGGCTGAAACAACAACATCATCAACACGAGGATGAAACAACAACATCATCAGCACAAGGTTAACACAACAACATCATCAACATATGGCAACAGAATGAGGCAGGTGCAACAACAAAATTTTGTCGTACTTTGACAGACTGTCCTTACCGGACCTTCGAGATATGCCCAGGAATCATAATATTCCCTAGGATATAAAATCCTAACAAGCTACCACGTGGTACTCTGACAGACCGTCCTTACCGGACCTTCGGGATCTACCCAAGAATCAAAATATTCCCTAGGATATAAAATCCCAACAGAGCTACCACTACTGACCACAACTGGCATATACATGCACATGTACTTTGACAGACCATCCTTATCGGACCTTCGAGATCTGTCCAAGGATGATCAATCCCCTAGGATATAAAATCCTAATAGAGCTACCTGCTTTTGGTCAGGATACCATAGTATCATCAACATCACTCCCCCTTTCGAGGGAGGTCCTTTCAGACAACACCAAACTTGTCTTGGAAGTACTCAAACTTCACACAAGACAGAGGCTTGGTCAACGCATCTACAACCTGCTCATCCATGCCAACATATTGGAGCTTTACAACTCCCCTCTGCACCATATCACAGATGTAGTGATACCAGATCTCTATGTGCTTTGACTTATCATGGAACATTGGGTTCTCCGTCATCTTTATACAACTATGGTTATCACATATAATCCCAGTGGCTTCCATCTCTAGATCGAACAGACCTGTCAACAACTTCTGAAGCCATATGGCTTCACAATTGGTGGAACATACTGCATTGTATTATGTTTCCGCCGTGCTGAGAGAAATACTAGATTGCTTCATGCTTTTCCATGAAGTCATGGATGACCCCAAACTGAAACAACATTCTGAAGTGCTCTTTCTATCTGAGACACTTCCAGCCCAATCTGAATTAGTATAACCACACAATCTGAAGTCATGATCTCCAGTATAACATAGACCATAATCCAACGTACCCTTAAGATATTTCATCACATGCTTTGCAGCTACAAGGTGAACATGTCTGGGCTCCACCAAATACTGACTCAAGGTGTTCACAACAAAGCATATATCTAGCCTGGTATTCATCAGATGCATCAACGAACCAATAATCTGTCTGTACAAATTATCATCAACCAACTCTGACGAAGTATCAACCAGAAGCTTCAAGTTTGTTTCCATGGGTGTGTTCATGGTTTTACACTCCAACATGTCAAATCTCTTCAGTATTTCAACTGCATACTTCCCTTGGTTAAGGAAGATCTTCTTCGGGCTCTGCCAAACTTCAAGACCTAAGAAATAATGCATCGGGCCTAGGTCTTTCATCTCAAACTCTGCATCGAACTTCTTCTTGCAATCTGTGATGAGTTTTTCTTCTCCTATTAAGAATAAATCATCTACATATAGTAGCAATATAATTGGCTTGTCATTCATAATCTTGAAGCAAAAGTAAGAATCAACTTTATTCTTGTTAAATCCCAAGCTCGTCAGGAAACTATCAATTCTGCCATACCAAGCTCTAGGAGCTTGCTTCAACCCGTACAAAGCTTTCTTCAACTTGCAGACATGAGTCTTTATATCTTCAACTTCAAACCCTTGTGGTTGTTCGATATACACTTCTTCTTCAATAACACCATTTAAGAAGGTTGTTTTCACATCCATCTGGTGTAATTCCCACTTCATTTTGGCTGCAAGAGCTATGATAGTTCTGATAGAAGTGTATCTGGCTACAAAAGAAAATGTCTCTTCATAATCAATACCTTCCTTTTGAGGAAAACCACGATCCACAAATATTGTTTTATGTTTTTCAATACTTCTGTATGTTGCATGTTTTATCTTGTATATCCACTTGGAAGATACCACATCTTTGTTATTTGCTCTGGGAACTACTTTCCATACATCATTCTTTATAATGGGTTGGTATTCTTCTGTCATGGCATCCACCCATTCTTTCTTCTGAATGGTTTCTTCAAAGAAAGTAGGTTCATTTTCTATGAGATCACACATCAAGGCCATATAGTTGGAGAATGGATCGTGTTTCTTGATTTGTCTCATGGTTCCTTCTAGGGCACCATACTTCTCTGCATCTTGAATAAGTTATCTCGTCCAAGATGGATTTCTCTTGTGAGAGATCGTCATACAGGGAGGTTCTGGAGATTCTATCATATCACAATCTTATGGAATCTCATCATCAGGGTTAACTATAACTTCCTTCACTGGTTCTACAACTTTGGGAGCTACAGGTCCTTCTTCATATACTTCTTCAAGCTGGCATTTCCTTGATCTCTTGAGTGTTTCATCTTCATGAAAGGTTACATCTCTACTAATCTCAATACAATGGTAACCTGGTATGTAAATTCTGAAGGCCTTAGAGACCTCACAGTATCCAACAAATATTTCCTTATTTCCTGAGGGATCCAACTTAGTTCTCTTTTCTTTTGGAACGTGTACAAATATTGGACAACCAAATATTTTGAGATGGCTTACTTATGGCTTCTTTTCGACGAACATTTCTTCGGGGGTTTTGAATCCAAGTGCACTGTGGGATAATCTACTTTGGACATAAACCGTTGTTCTTGTTGCTTCAGCCCATAAGTGCATTGGAATATCTTGATCGTGAATCATAGTCTTTATTGCTTCCATAATTGTTCTATTCTTTCTTTCTGCTACACCATTTTGTTCAGGATTATAGAGAGTGGTGAGCTCCCTCTTAATCCTGACATCTCTGCAAAAGCTTCCAAATTCATTTGAGGTGTACTCTCCTCTATTATTTGACCTGAGTATCTTGATTTTTCTTTCGGAGAGGTTTTCTACCAGGGATTTGAATTCCTTGAACTTTCTAAGTACTTCATCTTTTGATTTCAAGAAATAAACCCCAAGTCTTACAAGAGTAATCATCAATAAATGATAGATAGTATACATACCCACTTAGAGAGGTTGATGGCATTGGACCGCATACATCTGAGTGGACAAGTACAAACCTCCTCCTTCTAGTACATATGATACATCCTTCATTCTCATCGGAGTTCCCGTCATGTGCTTAAGAGCCAAGTATCTTCTCTAGATATCACAAAATATAATATTCAATTTCTTCTTTAGTTAACTTCTTGGGTGGCTCATCATCTTCATCTGCATGGGCATGATGTCTTTTGTTATTTCTCTTCTTGAATTCTTCCCTTCTGGCAAGACAATTCTTAACAATGTGTCCCATCTTATCACAATGATAACATTGATAAGAGGAGAAATCGTTTTCCTTTCTTTAACCCTTATGATATTTCTGGAATCTCTTTGGAGAGTGAGATTCTTTATGAAAGTGGGTGAATCTCTATGGAGAGTGAGATTCTTTATGAAGGTGGGTCTCCTTTTGGAAATGAGACCTTTTCTTTCCTCCTTTAGCATGAGCAACTAGGGCTTGATATTCATCTCTTAATAGTACGACTTCTCGATTGACCACTCTTGCTTATTCTTAAACACATTCTTCCCATAAATTGTCAAATTGGAGTTTCTCTTTTCTTGCACAGATAGTTTGGATGAAGGCATCCCAAGGTCTTGTGAGACCATTTAGAGTTGTCATTATAAGTTCGTCTTCATCTAAGTTTTCTCCAATTGCTTCTAACTGTTCCTTGAATTGAGAAACCCTAGAGAAATAATCTTGAGTTGTTTCTCCTTTCTGCATCTTTGTATTCTTGAGTTGGGTTCTTAGATTCATCTTTTGGTTTATGTTCTTTCCTTCATACATTCTGGTTAGGTAATCAAACATATATTTTGGAGTATTCTTAGAAGACACTTGAGGGATGAAGTGGTCTTTAATGGAATCTACAATCATTTTTTTGGCCCTAATCATATCCTTCATGTACTTCTCTTTGGCTGCTTCTTCTTCGAGTTCTCGTACATTTTCTTTTATGAATTTTGCAAGGTCATTCTCTTCAAGAATGAGTCCAATTCTATACATCCAGACACATAAATTTTCCACACCTTCTAACTTGTCAAAAATCTTGGTGCTTGCAGACATCTTGACCCGGAGCTAGGAAAATGACCAGAAAATGAAAGTGCTCAGAAAATGAATCCGAACTTACCAGGAGATGCGTTGGACTGAGGCGAGTTGGCTGGAGCTGACGGTTTCAAAAAATTCCAAGTTTTACCCCTTGAAACTTTTCCTGCGCACTTTTGGACTCGTACTTCTGGTACTGGTCCTGGTATCTTGGTTTTCTGGTACCAGTCAAAACTAGGGTTTGACTTTTCGAAGGGTCTGGCCATTGAAAAGGTGAGCTCAAGCTGCCAAAAGATACACTAGGGTAGGGCGCACTTCCCCAGATAATTTTTGGTCAGAAATTCCTCTTTAGTAAAAAGCCCTAATTCCTGTACGACAACAATGACGTTTTTAGATACCCAGTGAAAGGTGCTTTATTCAGTCAAGCTCTGATACCATGTTATCTTTTAGTGTTGTTATTAGGTTATTAAAGCATTTCCAAAACAACAACATAAAAGTGATCACTGAAATAAACACAATCACAAGGTACGCAACATTTTATCCTGGGAAACCTTGATGGGGGAGAAAACCCAACAAAACTTCCTCAATAATAGATTTCCAATACAATGCCAAGACTAAGACCAAAACAACAAGAATAAACCAAGATTG
This sequence comes from Picea engelmannii, assembly GCA_009831015.1. Lineage (NCBI taxonomy): Eukaryota > Viridiplantae > Streptophyta > Pinopsida > Pinales > Pinaceae > Picea > Picea engelmannii. Next base: position 398,745 of record ML784223.1, on the reverse strand, counting down.
AGCATGCGCCTCTCTTCTCCTTTCTCCTACAACTGCAATTGCCTTCAAGATATGCGCACTAGATGAGTGAGTGAATGAATGAGTAAGTGAGACACCATCCTCACTTATAAATACTTTTTAAGAGGTGCTAGGGTTATGTCTCTTCACTTAGTAGGGCCGACTTCTTCTAGAAGTGGTTAAAACCACTTTATAAACACCAGGGGTCGACTTTACAAATACCACCATATAAATATGGTTTGACCAATCCACAAAAGGGGATTTGGTCTTATACAAGACCCGACATGATCAATCCACAAAAGGGGATTTGATCTATAAGATAATAACTCAAACATAGTTAGAATATTCTTCGAAGTTACAATATTTTAACACTATGACAATGCAACAAGTGACAAGAACAAAATAACCCACAACGTACTAAAAGGGTCTCTCAGATGTTTTAGTCACCAATGAGAGGTTGCTAAATGGCATACAAGACAAAGACAAAAATCCCATCTCATGATAGAATGTTGGGTGTCTACAATGATTGAGAATGAAGATTTTCTTAGTCATCTGGGAATCCCAAGAGCTAGAAATGAAAGGCCATCAATATATAATTGTTTCTTGGGCACAAAGTTGGACTATTTCTTGAGGTTGTTGGCCTTCAACCTACTTGGGAAGCACAAGCATAAAGGAATGCAAAGATGAATAAAGGCGAGCTTGATTGAGAAGAAGCTAGATGAGGTTGGATTGGAGGCTTGATTGGTGAGCGAGACATAGAAAAGTAGAAATTTGTCCATGAGATGGATTTAGTTTAGATTTTGCATTGTTTATAAAAGCTAATGAGAGTGACTTACATGACAATTGATTGACTGGTTCATGGAAGAGAATAGATTACATCGAGTTTGATGTTGTCATTGTAAATCACAATTTTTGTGTTTATAACTAGAGAGCCTTGTAACTATAAAAAACACCATTAATAATAACCAAAGCAAGATAACGATCTTGAAGTTGGAGTTTTTCCAAGTTGGGTTTCTCCAAGGCATCTCTTTTGTTATCTCTGCATGTGTGATTGCATTGTTTAATCACATTCATATAGTTGTTAAAGGAACCACAGTCATTGCTTACACACGACAAGTTATTATTGCCTTCTATTTACATTTAGTGTTATTCCATATCAAGAGATGTGTTGGTGAATTATTTGGCAAGAAACCTTTGATTACATATCAACATTCTTGTTGATGCTCCCATTGGCACAAGGATGATGGCATATTGTGGCATATATGTTACTAGAAACCAATCCTCTCAACCAATACATAATAGCAAGTGGGAGAATGAATTGTCTCACCTCCTAGCCAACTCAACCTAACACGTAAGAATTTCCCCACCCTTTTTAGCTCCCATTTATGACTGACATGCCCACCTTAGGAAATGGATTAAATTGCCAAGGCATTGACATTGCAAAGTATTGAGAGATTAGGTAGGCATGGGAATGTTTGTCTACCATCTTACATACATATGATTAATGCATCATGCAACGATTGGTAAGAAGGGTAAGCAACTTTATATCTTTCATTGACACTCCGGGGGAATTCGATCTAATGACCCAAAGAGAGGATGAGGATGATGATGGATCTAAATCCACATAGCCACCACCAAGTGAAAATTCGAACTCTTATTGCAATTTACATAGAGTAACTGGATGAGGAAAATTGTATTATGTGGGGGGATGTTGCTATGACATTGAACATAGTAAAGACATGTAAAGACATTATCAATCACAAGCGAGAGATGAATTGAGAAAAAATGCATGATGTAATGCCAATTCTCCAAAATTTGGCCCTAACGCTATAATCGATAGGGAAAATGGTTAATAAAAACATAAAGGATACTAGTGAAAGAATATATGAGTTGAAGAAAAGTATACAAATGGAATACATGAATATAAAATGATTGTCTGCATAAAATTTATGTAGACGAGGGTATGGACGACTTAAATACTCACCGTATTCAAGGAGATCAACTTAAAGTCAAGAATTTAAAGAAAAGATGAAGGAAATTTAACAAGCATTCATTGACTTCTTTTAGCATCTAAGATAAATGAAGTTTTAGGTAACTAACCTTCACAATCAATCTCGAGAATGACCAAGGCCAAATAAACCTTAATCTTAGAGGGCATGACAATCTCTTTTTCAGTTTTTAGAATGTTAGATTGGGCATGTGAAAATACATGTTTTCTTTATCTATGTATTAAAACTTTAAGCAATGGGGCAATTGACACTTTATCAAAAATTTAATGGTTAAGAACACGTGTTTCCTCCTTAGAGGTCATAGGTTCAAATCTAGAGGGGGGTAGGGTATGTATACCTCCATAAACTTTAACAGTGAAATTGCTCTGCGAAGGGGGCCCCTTGTCCCACAAACAAGAGGGTCTCATACACCAATTTGATGTCTAGCTTGGCTGTGACCTTAAAATTATATTACTATTATTATTATTTAGTATATGTTTTATAAGATTTGCTTGATTTGAGATGAATATGTATGTTTGATATCTCCGTCTTCCTCTTTATGATGTATTATGTACAACTCAAGTGGATCTAATAGTTAAGAACATGTGTTTTCTTCTTGAAAATTACATACACCAATTTAGTTCTAACCGTGACCTTAAAATTAGATTATTAAAATAATAATAATAACAATAATAAAAAATAAAAAATAATAAACTACCACAATAAATAATAAAATTAAAATTGGTTCATGGATAGAAGTTTTCCATCAATCCTCCTCTTAATGATTGAAAACTATTTTTATGGTGCGGGCATTTGAAATTTTATACGGAATGTCATCAGCACACTTTACCGATCAACAAAGGTCCATTAAAAACTGTCTGAAAAGCCCTCTTTTGGCTATATCACCTATTACCTTTTACAGTGATTTTAATCCCAAACTCAATTATCGCATCTTAAACCCTGTCTCGTTTTCGTTAAACGCTTTTAGTAGTGGGTTCAGTGAGCAATGAACGAAATCTTGTTTGGGACTTTAACCCAAATGCTTGATGGACTTTTTTCCTCAACATGATCTAAAACCCGGGATAAACCCCGAATTTTCTAAATCTCATGACTTCCTGGTTATTGAGATTGAGGTCAATGATCAGCCATAAACAGGTAATTGATCATTACTCACGGCTATAATCTTAGGAGGTAGCAGAGCTGTGGGAAAACAGTATGAAGCGAAAGGGTATTATAACAGAATGGGATGTCGCATTGCTTTTACGCAGGTATCGAAGACTCACTTACTCTGTCTCCCTTTTTTACTTTCTTAACTAATTCCCCATTTGGGGTCAGGGTATATGTTCTGTTTCCGTCTGCAAGCAGTTTTTGAGATTCGAAATCGTGACCACCCGTTAAAACCGTTGAAACTAAACTCATCTCGTCATGACTTCATCTCTTCATCACATATATCTTTTTTCTTTCCCGCGGATCAGCTAACCGATATTCAATTTTCTAAAGCTTAGGGGATCTACTTCCTCCGTCGCTAGCTTCCCACCCTTTTTTTTCATTTGTTTACGAAGCTGCTCTTACATTTTATTATAACACCAGAACCACCAGAACCACCAGAAGGCGGGTTCCCATAGGATTTCAGGTCAATATGAATCGATGCATGAATAAATATATGGGCTTCTCAGACCAAATTGTCAACTGGGCCTTGAAGAAAAACAATCACATGTTTACAGGTTTTTTTAGTGAAACACCCTTTTTCTAGAGGCAAGGACATCGAAACTCAGCTGGTAAACAACTGTTACAACGACTTTGGAAACGTGATCCCTTTTTCCCTTTTTTACACGGCTTGTCATCAGGCAGGGCACGCCCTGATCCGAGCACAGCCACAGGTTCTTGGCAATCAACCTCTTCTGCAGCAGGAAGCTCCCATTCTCTGTGCCAGTCTCTTCTATCTGGATCACTTCTGCACTCGGCAGCTGTGTGCACCAGACAAGACTGCAGCGTGCAGCGCCTTGGGGTCCAAGAGGCAGAACCCCTGGCAGCCTCCCGTCACTGCTGATGGGCATGGTTGAGGAACAGCGCCTCCACTCCTGTAAAATTTCTGAAACATTTGGCGCACTAAATTTCTGCTGCATGCGCCACTTTCCAGCTTGCATACTTCTGCAGACTGTGCACATATACTTCGGCATGCTATGCAGTCCTCTGTCCACCATGCACGTCTCTGCCAATTTTCTGCACCCTCGCCCACCGCAAGAGCCTCTGTCTGCTACGCACACCTGCAACCTAGGATGCCAACCATTGCCAGGACTGTTATAGAACTGAACCATTTGAAATATCCCTGATCTGGTTGATCAAGATATTTGCTACTGTCTTACTGTTCCAGCGTACAGATCTGATACACTGGGGGTTTCTGGATGCGTTTTAGTGGTCGATGAAGATGTTCTCTTGTTTAAAGTGTTTGCATGTCAGTT
>ML784223.1:349362-366222 GCA_009831015.1 Picea engelmannii | reverse complement strand
TACTCCATGTCTAGGACCATGTGGGCCTCGAGACATGATCTCCTAGTTATCCCTAGATATCGGGGATAACAGGGCCCTAAGGTTAGTTATTAGGCCACTGATCTTTTAATTTATTGTTTTTTTTTTAAACTTGGATTTCAGTGGTCCCTAGTCGCGTCGTATGGTGCTGTATGGAATCGGTCGATTTGGTGCCCTGATTCAGTACCGAACCAGTCGGTTCCTATATGGAACTGGTCGGTTCGGCATCAAACCAGTTGGTTTTTGTACGGAATTGGGTATCGAACCGGCCTAAAACAATACTGAATTAGCTATTCAGATTGGTTTGGGTCCAAAACCGGTTGGATTGGCCGGTTTTAGTAACACTAGTTGGTACTATTTCCTTCCAGCTCGAGTGAGGTAACTTTTTAGATTTTGTTGATGCCTTGTTTGTTCCAAGTCTTAGAAAGAACTTGCTTTCAGTTCGGTTATGGAGGATAAGGGCTTTGCAGTTGATTTCAAGAACCAACAAGTCCTCATAAGGTGTAAGGAATCTAGCCTAGATACAACACAAGTAATAGGGGTTAGTGAAGGTAATCTTTACAGGTTGTAGGGTGAACCTGTTTGAGCCCTAGTTCATAATAGTGATAGCTTTTGCGAGTTGTGGCACAAAGAGGATGGGGCACTTGCATTACAAGGCATTGCCTATTATGAGGGAGATAGTCACATGTTTTCGAGTTTAGTATTGAGGAACATGGAGTATGAAGAGGGTGCATTCTTGGCAAGCATGCCAAGGTTGCTTTCCCAAGCAACAAGCATAGGTTTAAGGAGATTCTATACCTGGTGCATTTAGATGTTTGTGAATCTATGTCAGTAGCATCAAATTAAGGAAAGCATGTATTATGTTTCCGTCATTGATGACTGCTATCGCAAAACTTGGATCTACTTCCTAAAGACCAAGGATGAGGTTTTTAGCAGGTTTCAGGAGTTCAAAGCTCTAGTTGAAAACTAGATAAGGAAGAAGATCAAAGTCTTGAGATCAGACAATGGGGGTGAGTACACCTTTAAGGAGTTTGAGGGTTTCTGCAAGCAGGAAAGAATCAAGAGGGAGTTGACTGTTCCGTACAACCCATAGCAGAATGGGGTTGTAGAGTGGAAGAATCGATCTGTTAGAGTGATTGCTAAGGCCATGATTCATGATCATGACTTGTTGATGTTTCTTCGGGCAAAGGCTTGCAACATGACAATCTACATCTAGAACCGGTGTCATAGGATATTGGAGGACAAGATACTAGAGGAGGCATGCACTAGTGTAAAGTTAGAGGTGAGTCATTTTCACATCTTTCTTTGTGAAGAACCCTCTAGCAGGAAGTTTTTTTTTGTAGGTTATAGTGAGACTTCAAAGGCTTATAGGGTCTATTTTAGAGCATAGGAAGACGATAGTGATCAAGGATGTAAAGTTTCTTAGCCATTGATCTTTTAGGTTTGGCCTAAGGAAGGCTAAAGGGGGCGCATAGGGAAAATGAGAGGCTCATTGTTCACTTGGAGAAAAGGGTGAAGAGAAGAGAAGTGAAGAAGAGAGGGAGGAGCAAGCTAGGGTGCACTTTGTGAGGAGGTGTGCAGAAGCTTGTGTGAGGAGTTTTTCATGGACAAGGGCGCAGCTTAGAGAAGAAGAGGTGCAGCCAAGGAAAGGAGTGTACTAGTCTGTTGAGAAGGCTGCTACAGGAAAGGGCGCACCAGTGAGGAAAGGAGGGCGCACTTTTGTGGCATATTTCTCAAAACAACAGGCAGAAAAGGGCTGCTCTTATCAAGAGAAGGAGGTGCACACTTCAAGGTAGCAGGCTGCTACAGGAAGGGGTCCAAATCTCTAGGAGAAGGGCACATATCTCAAGTTTTGTTGGCACATGGTTCAAGGAATTTTGTACAGTCAACTAGAGCTAAGTTGGCTGATTTTCTTTGCTATAATTTTTTCATTTTAACTCCATTATAAATCTGCTCTCTTACTGGTTTTTCCCCAGGGGGGTTTTTCCAGGGTCATGTTGACCAAAAACCCATGTGTTCATTTGTCATGTATGCTTAGTTATTCTCAGCTGTAAGTAGTTAAAGATCTAGAGGGTATTACATGTTTTAAGGTTATGCATGTGCTATATTTTTTCAGCCTAAACTAACAATTAAACACTTGCAAGAGCACCCTTAAAAGAGCATGCAATCATCAGTCTAAAGGCAGATTTCAGGAAGAGAAAAATCAGAACTGTTTGCTGTCCTAAAACAGCAGCAAGAACAGTTTGGAACCTTGAACATAGAGCCCAACAAGAGGTCACATGACAGACCTGTTGGTCAGCCTTTAGTACCTCAGAAATTTTCATGGTATCAGAGCCAAAGGGCTAAGTGTTGGTTGATTTTTTGGAGCATACAGTGGGCAAAATTTTTAGACAGTTTGGACAGCCTCTTTTCACACTTGTGTGTTGAGTGTTGAGGCTGTTTTTTTTTTGCAGAGTTTAACATCAATTTGGGCTTAAGTGGGCAGTCATGTCGGTGACACAGATGAGGGCGGAGGATAGGCTAGCAGTTGCTAGAAACTGGTCCCCTTGGAAGACCAAAATTGTGTTTGTTTTGGAGGATCTTAAACTATGGGATATAGTTCAGGTTCTAGTGGTTCTTCCTCCTGTTACTGCTCCCTTGTTGGTGGCAGAGTTCAGGAAGAGCAACACCAAGGGAAAGAGAACTATCTGTGATGCGGTGAGAGACCATGTCATACCTCATTTGACTGGTAAGGATTTTGCTTTTGAGATGTGGGACTCATTATGCAAACTTTACCAGAGTCCTAATCAGAACCCGAATATGGTTCTTTAGGAGAAGCTTAGGAGCATTAAGATACTCAAGTCAGAGTCGGTTACCTCATACCTTGGGAGATTTACTCAGACTCGTGATGAGTTGGCGACAGTTGGTGAGATAGTGGATCCCACGATGTTGGTGAGGACAACCTTAAATGGCTTCTCCAAACCTTGGGAGACTTTTGTGCGAGTCATTGTGGCTAGGGAGACTATGCCTAGTTGGGAGAGACTCTGAGATGACTTCGTGCAGGAGGAGCTGAGATTTAGCTCTGGTTCTACTAGTCAACAACATGTTGGAGAGGGTGAGGAGGATCTTGCTCTTTACGCAAAGGGAAAGAAGAAGACCGATCAGGGTGCTAGACAGGGTCCCAAGGGAGGGGCCAAGCCACAACAAAGTGGTAGTGGGCAGAAGAGAGATATGAGCAAAGTGAAATGCTTTGCTTGTAAGAGGATGGGACACTATGCTGGATAGTGTCCTAATAGGCAGAAGAAGAGGCCGGGTGGTACAACAGCTACAACAGATGAGGAGTTCACTGCTCAGTTTGAGAGGGAGCGTGCTTTCATAGTTTGTTGTGCGTCAATTGAGACACCATCCAACGTCTGGTATATAAACAGTGGAGCTTCGAGCCATATGACAGGTGTGAGAGAGCACTTCATTGATCTTAGAGATCCTGAGATCAAGATGGAGATTGCACTTGGAGACTACACCATTGATAGGGTTGCTGGGCATGGCACAATGACATTTCAGAGGGATACTATGCCACCGATATCGTTCAGGGATGTGTTGTTTGTCCCTAGGCTGAAGAAGAATCTTATCTCAGTTTCCACCCTACAGGACAGGGGTCTCGAGGCATTCTTCAGAAGGACAAAGGTCCTCATACACCCTAAGGGGTCCAGTATCACCTGTGAGAAGGTGATTGGAGTGAGGGATGGGAAATTGTATATATTGCTTTTTCAGCCATTGCATGCCTTGGCAACGAGTAGCGGCATCAACAGTTAGTTGTGTGAGCTATGGCATCGAAGGATGGCTCATCTACATCATGGAGCTCTGGGAGCGCCGAGAGAGATTGTGACAGGAGTGCCATAGTTCATCATGGAGCATGAGGATGTGTGTAGAGGGTGTGCACTTGGTAAGTTTACCAAGACCGTCTTTCCCAGTAGTGATAGCAGATCAACTGTGATGCTATATTTGATACACAAAGATGTGTGTGGGCCCATGTCACGAGTGTCCTTGAGTGGTTGTGAGTATTATCTCAAATTCATAAATGACCACTCCAGGAAGACCTGGATCTATTTCCTGAAGGCCAAGAGTGAGGTCTTCGCGAGGTTCCAAGAGTTCAAAGCTCTTGTGGAGAACCAGACAGGAAAGAAGATCAAGGTCTTACAGTCAGACAATGGAGGCGAGTATACCTCCACAGAGTTTGTAGATTTCTATACCCAAGCAGGGATTAGAAGGTAGTTGACCGTTCCTTACAACCCCCAGCAGAACGGGGTTGCAGAGAGGAAGAACAGGGCCATTACAGGTGCAGCGAGATCGATGCTGCATGATTAGTATATTTGCAGAACATGAGTCCCCAGGAGTCCCCACAGAGTTTTGGGGAGGAAGACTCCTAAGGAGGCCCGATGTTGAGCATATTCACATTTTTGGATGCTTGACATACTCTCATGTCCCTTCTGAGAAGAGGACAAAGCTAGATCCCACAACGCAGAAGGGGATCTTAGTTGGATACTGAGAGGTATCGAAGGCCTACCAGATCTACATTCCAACACAACAAAAAGTGGTGGTGAGCAGAGATGTTAGATTTCATGAGGGTAGAGCTTTTAGAAGGTCTCTCGAGTCGAGAGATAGAGTTGAGGATGTCCCATAGATTCAGAGTGATGCATCTCAGGGGACACATCCTCAGGTGTCAAGTACACCAGTTTCTGGAGTGACTGGGTCACCTTGTACAACCTCAGGATCATAGTTGCAGAGTATTCAGGCAGAGGGTGTAGAGGCTCTAGGATCGCAGAGTGTTGGGATGAGATCTGAGGATGAGACTCTTGGGCGTGGAGATATCACTTATTCTTTGGTTACTTCAGGGAAGAGGAACCCGAGATGGTTTCAGGAGACCCTGAAGGAAGCCAAGGAGAATGTTGGAGAGCCCAAGAGGTTGTTCAGAGAGAGCAAAGCGCTAGAGAGGCTTGGGTCCTACTTGGCTATGGTGACGAGTATCGCAGATTCAAAGCCCATGACTTTTGCACAGGCAATTGACCAGCAGGTTTGGCGAGAGGCCATGCTGGAGGACTATGACTCCATCATGCGCAATGATGTATGGGAGGTGGTGCCGAGGCTTGAGGGGAAGTCAGTTGTGACTTCCAGATGGTTGTAGATGGAAGCATAGAAAAACACAAGGCCTGGTTTGTGGCGAGAGGATTCTCTCAGATAGAGGTAGTCGACTATGATGAGACGTTTGCACCAATTGCGAGATACACTTCTATTCAGAGCATTATTGCCATAGCAACAGAGATGGGTTGGATGATACATCGGATGGATGTAAAGACTACTTTTCTGAATGGCTTTATCGAGGAGGAGGTGTACATAGAGCAGCCGTAGGGGTTTGAGGTGTTGGAGAGAGATTCTCATGTGTGCCTTCTGAGAAAAGCACTTTATGGTCTAAAGCAAGCTCCAAGAGCTTGGTATTCAGAGATAGACGCTTATTTGCTTCAGATGGGGTTTGAGAAGAGCGAGGCAGATCCTAACCTCTACTATATCATTCGAGGTGAGGACACGCTCATTCTCATACTGTATGTGGATGATTTATTCATCACGGGAGTGGAGCATCTCATAGCTGAGTGCAAGCTGGGTCTTGCATCAAAGTTTGAGATGACGGACATCGGATTGATGCACTATTTCTTGGGCATGAAGGTTTGGCAGGAGGAGGGTCATATCTTTCTGGGGCAGGGGAAGTATGCTGCAGACATCTTGAGCAAATTTCAGAGGGAGGACTGCAAGCCCACGTCTACACCTATGGTCACCAACTGGAAGAAGCTTAGTGCTTCAGATTCTGAGTTGGTGGATGCTACGAGATACAGGTAGTTGATCGAGTCCTTGATGTATTTGGTCAACACTAGACCAGATATTTGTTTTTCTGTGAACACTCTCAGCCAATACATGGTGGAGCCTAGGAGTGTTCAATGGATTGGGGCAAAGCATGTTCTGAGGTATATTGCAGGATCAATGGATTTTGGTTTGGACTATTTTAGAGGAGATGGGGTGAGTTTGGTTGGCTACACAGACTCAGACTGGGCAGGATGTGCCACTGATAGGAAGAGGACCTCAGGGTGTTGTTTTGGGTTGGGGTCAGGAGTTGGTTCTTGGTTCAGCCGGAAACAAAGGTCAGTAACTTTGAGTTCGGCCGAGGTAGAGTACATGGAAGCCAGTCAGGCCAGTTGCGAGGTCATTTGGCTTCGTAAATTGTTGGTTGGTTTATTTGGTCGCGAGTTGTCTCTGACAATCATTCACTGTGATAATCAAAGTTGTATCAAACTCTCTGAGAATCCAATGATTCATGACAGGTCAAAACATATTGAGATCATGTATCATGTCATCAGAGACTGGGTTCAACATGGGGAAGTTTAGCTTCAGTACATTTCGACTGATGAGCAGGTGGAAAACATTCTCACCAAGGCCTTGCCAAGGGGCAAGCATGTCTATTTCTTAGACAAGATGGGATTGGTGAAAACCACTTTCCTCGATAAGAGGGAGTGTTGAGTTTTGTGTACCTTGGGAAGTTGTCCCCTTGTGTTTGTGAGTCTCTAAACACAAGAGAGAAATGTTTGACCCTTATGCCTATTACTTTATGTCTAATTTCACTTTGACTTTATCACTTAAGTAAAAAAAAGTGAAATTTGTCACTTAAGTCATAAAGTGACTATTAATTCACAATGTGGGTGAATTAATAGACATAAAACAAACTATGGAAACTTGAGTGAAGTGGGTTTCTAAGTGAGATTTATGAGATGAGATCTCAACCTTTGATTAGACTTGGCTAAATTTGATCTTAGCCATTAATCTTTTAGGTTTGGCCTAAGGAAGGCTAAAGGGGGTGCATAGGGCAAATGAGAGGCTCATTGTTCACTTGGAGAAAAGGGTGAAGAGAAGAGAAGTGAAAAAGAGAGGGAGGAGAGCAAGCTAGGACGCACTTTGTGAGGAGGTGTGCACAAGCTTGTGTGAGGAGTTTTTCATGGACAAGGGCGCAGCTTAGAGAAGAAGAAGTGCAACCAAGGAAAGGAGTGTGCACTAGTCTGTTGAGAAGGCTGCTACAGGAAAGGGCACACCAGTGAGGAAAGTAGGGTGCACTTTTGTGGCACATTTTTCAAGACAACAGGAAGAAAATGAGTGCTCTTATCAAGAGAAGGAGGTGCACACTTCAAGGTAGCAGGCTGCTACAGGAAGGGGTGCAAATATCTAGGAGAAGGGCACATATCTCAAGGAATTTTGTACAGTCAACTAGAGCTAAGTTGGCTGATTTTCCTTGCTGTAATTTTTCCATTTTAACTCCATTATAAATCTGCTCTCTTATTGGTTTTTCCCAAAGGGAGTATTTCCAGGGTCATGTTGACCAAAAATCCATGTGTTTATTTGTCATGTATGCTTAGTTATTATCAGCTGTAAGTACTTAAAGATCTAGATGATATTACATGTTTTAAGGTTATGCATGTGCTATATTTGTTCAGCCTAACAATTAAACACTTGCAAGAGCACCCTTAAAAGAGCATGCAATCATCAGTCTTAAGGCAGATTTCAGGAAGAGAAAAATCAGAACTGTTTATTGTCCTAAAACAATAGCAAGAACAGTTTGGAACATTGAACATAGAGCCCAACAAGAGGTCACATGACAGTCCTGTTGGGCAGCCTTTAGTACCTCATAAATTTTCAAAGTTTGAGGAAGACTTTTCATCCAGGAAGTCCCGTGAGCCTATTCCAGTGATAGAGGATGAGGAGCAGGAAACTTCGAAGGTTGAGCTAGGGTCACCACTGACTTCTAGGCCAATACAATAACCTTCAGGTGAAGAGGAGACAATAGCCCCTTCCACTTTTGTCAGGAGACCTCGATGATTCACTTAGACATTGAGGGATGCTCAGGAGTATGTTAAGGCTCCTAGGAGCACATTTAGAGAGAGAAGACCTCCGAAGAACTTTCCAGACTACATGGCATTGATGAGCAGCATGATAGATTCTGAGCCTTTCAAATTTCATGAGGTAGAAGACCAACAGGTATGGTGGGATACCACGGTGGAGGAGTACACTTCCATCATGAAGAATGATGTTTGGGAGATAGTGCCAAGATCGGAGGGGAAGTCAATAGCGAGTTTTAAGTGGCTCTACAAGATCAAGAACGTAGCAAATGGTAGCATTGAGAAGTTCAAAGTGAGGTTCGTGGTGAGAGGGTTCTCCCGGAAAGAGGGAGTGGACTATGTGGATACATTTGCTCCAGTCGCTAGGTACACTTCCATTAGAGAAGTTATGTCCTTAGCTTCATTTATGGGATGGAGAATACATCTAATGGATGTGAAGACAACTTTCCTTAGTGGGATCATTGAGGAAGAAGTGTACATAGAGCATCCTAAGGGCTTTGAGGTAAATTGGAAGGAGTCCCATGTTTTCAAGATTAAGAAATCCTTATATGGACTTAAGCAGGCATTGAGAGCATGGTATTCCAGGATAGATGGATATCTATAGAGTATGGGTTTCACAAAAAATGAGGTAGATCCTTGTTAATGCACAATTTGTAGCAAGGGTAAAAGCTTAAGGTTTGAAGGTCAAACTTGCGTAACAGGAACCAATCCCACCCAATGTCACCACAATGGGATGGTTCTTTCTCTTTAGGGAGGTGAGGCCCAGGGGAGACGTCCCCGGTGACCTGGGGTTTTGAGAAGGCAAGAGGATTTAAAAGACAAGGATAGATTCCTCCTCACAAGTCACCATCGAGCAGATAGTCCGGCCAAAGGCCAATAATAAAGTAAAACCCCCCAAGGGATATGCCTGCCTGAGACAAAGCAACAGAAAATGTAATTCAATGGGTTAGTACTTCATATCAATAGATGACTATTTGATGATCATATAAGCAAATTTAGCAATAAATATTAACGAAGTCAATGTTTATAAATATCAATGAAAACTATGTCACTTCACCAATAAATACTAGAAAAACGTGGTATTCAATGCAATAAATCAATACTTCATTTAATTAATGCCTGTAATCATTATTCAATTGCTCATAAAGAAAATGTCTAGCTGCACGAATAATTTATAGCTTAGGATGACGACATCACTTAGGGTTAGCAGGTTAGTTAAGGCTAGGGTTAGTGTAGTTAGGGTTTTGATTCAAGAGTTTTGAGAGTAATTTTGATCAGTTTCACTTCAACGCATGAGGTCTTAGGATCAGTGCCTTAGGGTTAAATGGAGTCAATAGTGAAGGATGCAAGAGCTGAAGGAGACAGAAGTCAAAACGGCTAAGGACTAGAGGGAGAGACTTTGAGGTGTTGCTAAGGCAAGGCCTCAAAGTCAAAACCCTAGGGGAGAGAGGCTCACTTTGGTGTAGGTGAACTAGGCCTCAGTGCTCTCTCGTCCTTCCTTAACTCAGATGGCAAAACGTCTAGCTGAAAGATGAAGCATAAAACCAAAACTAGAGGGTTTGATAAAGCAAGGTGTTGCTACAACAAGGCCTTTTCCGCAAACCCTAGAGAAAAAACGGCCCCAAGTGTAGTAGACCTAGGCTTAAGACGTCTCTCTCTTCTTGGCCTCTAGATGGTACGGCTAGCAATAAATGAAGAAAGGAAGGGAGTGTAGCAACGACTAGGCTCTCTCCTTCTTCAATGGCTAAACATTCCTCTCAAAGGGGACATGAGACAAGGACCTACTTGTGTGCTTGTCACCTAGGGTTTTATTCAACAAAATTCATAAACATATGCAAGAAAATGAAACTACAACCATTCATTCAAGAAGTTTTGCAGAAAACTACTTACATATCACCAAGAAATATCAATGCAAACCCTAGTTGTAACACCTTCCTTCAAGAGAAATGCCAAAACATGCCAAAATAATCGTCCTTTAACAAGTGCGCATCACTAAAATTTCAGACCTCACTAATGAGTGAGTGAGTTGTGATGAAAAAATGAAGGTAAAAATCCTTCATTTATACAATACCATGACCTAATTTTACATTTTAGGTCATGAAAAAGGTCGACAAGGCCAAAGTACCAAAATCATACTATTTTACTTTAAATTGTCAAATTAAAACCCTAATCAAGCTGAAGAGAGAATAAAAGCCCCTCCAAGGGAGACGTTAGCCCCTTTTAGAGCAAATGGGGCATCTTGGAGCAAAACGTTAGCCCTCCTTGGGCTTCTCCAACCTGCCACATGTGCCAATACTGCCCAGTCTGCCGCCCAAGACGTCCATAATGCTGGATGACGTCATGGTCATGAAGGGTGACGTCCTAGGCTTTCCAAGGCCAACGTTCCACTGAAAGAGGGTCAATCCCCCTAGGTCAAGCTCTGCCAAAGTGCCTCTGGTGGAACGTCCTCTTCTCTTCTGGTGCAAAGCCCCTGATCCATCTCCATCCTGTCTCTCCCCCCTGATGGGGTTTCGACATCCACCTGATGGGCTCTTTAGCCCCATGGAGGTCCGAACTAATCATCTCCCCATGTGTACCGATCCAAAATGGTACCTGTCTGTCGGGCATGGTCCTGCACATCAAAAGCTATGCCCTCCATGGGCTCATCAGTCACAGGGATCATAGCAATGTCAATCACATTTCATCATCAATATTATTAAACATGTGCATAAAACCCCTAATACATCAATTAACAACTCAAAGACGTTACACAAGCCTACAATACAAGTCTAGAGAGAAAGACAAGGCGTCCTATTGGGCTAGTGTCCACTGGAAAGGGAAGTTCCCGGAAGAGACCTCTTCCAAGCCATGTAAGTGGGTGAAGTGGTCAAGGGATGTCCGAGCAGGTGGGTGCAATGAAGGCCAAGGATGCAAAATGTTACCTGTGGGTGCCTTTGTAGAAGGCGAGTTGTACCTGTCATGGATGCATTCTTTCCAAGCCCATTCTTGCCTTTTGTTCTTTTTGTTATTTTATCTTTTATTGCTTTTTCTTTTCTTTTGTTCAAGAGATAATCAGGGGACACTGTCCTGGCGTGGTGACCAGTGGTGACAGCGTTACCCACAAGTACTTTCACAGAAATGAGAAGGCTGGCTCGTGATGAGACCCCCTTTCCCTTGGTCATGCAGCCAAAGGTCACTGCCTTGGCGTGGTAACTAGCTGGTGGCAATGTCATACTGCTAGGGGTACCCATGGACCTAATAGGTCAGCTCGTGATGAGACCCCCTATCCTTTGGTTAGGTCTTGCTTTATTATTTTTTTAGGGTCCCTCTTGTTTCTTGCTGAAAAGCCTTTTATTGCTTTCTCGAGGATCCTTGGGTGAAGCATCTCGAGGTTATATTCTTAGGATTTTATCTTTTACTAGCTTGCTTTTACCTTCTGGGCCTTTAGCCCCTTCTTCCCACTAGATAAGATGCAATCCTAAAAATAGGTCAACCCAGTGCCCGGACAAGTGGAATGGGATAGGTGAGCGGGAAACAAGATGGAAAAGTGATGCTGTGAAAGGAGCGAACGATGGCTTCTTAGAGACCACCCCAGTGGATAACCAAAACCAACAGACACAGGCTTACTAGGACATCCTGTTAATCCCCCCAAACATGGTCAAGTGGGCAAGTGTAAGACCCAAGCAATTGTTAGAATTAAAAGGAATTCAATGCATACATTTAATGGTTTTGATGATCAAAGTGACACATACCATGATACTTGGACTAATTACCTCATGGAGCAAGAACCCTCTCTGACATAGGGCCAAGCCGATGGTGGTGGAGGCTGCTGCTGCTGACAAGATAAAGGTGTTGGAAGAGAGAAAAGGTGGGCCCTCCAGGGCCATGTTGAAATCAATCCTGCTCTCGGTACTCCATGTCTAGGACCTGTGGGCCTCGAGACATGATCTCCTAGTTATCCCTGAAAGTGGGGGATAACAATCCTAACTTATATTATATATTTGTTGGGATTGATGTGCTCATTTTGGTGCTGTATGTAGATGATTTGTTTCTTACAGGTGCAGAGAAGCTAAGTAGACATGGCAGCTGAGTTCGAGATGAAGGACATCGATATGATGCGTTACTTCTTGGGTTTGGAGGTTTGGCAGAGACTAGGGGAGATTTTCCTTCAGTATGGTAAGTATGCAATTGAGATCCCACAAAGGTTTCGAATGGAGGACTGCAAACCTATGGCCACACCCATGATCACTAATCTGAAGAAGGTGACAACTTCGGATTTAGAGTTGGTGGACCGCACGTTGTACATGCAACTGATAGGTTCCTTGATGTATTTGGTCAACAATAGACGAGCTATATGTTTTGCTATGAACACCTTGAGTTAGTTCATGGTGGAGTTGAGGTAGGAACATTGGGTAGCTGCAAAACATGTGCTTAGATACTTGAGGGGCACAATGGAGTATGGTTTGAGATATCTCGGAGACGGTGAAGTGAAGTTGTAGGGGTATTCAGACTTAGATTGGGTAGGCAGTACAATAGACAGGAAGCTTGGAATCAACGATGATATCCTAGTTCAGAAAGAAGCAGATTTCTATGGCACTTAGCTCAACAGAGGCATAATACATGTTAGCCAATATTGCTAGTTGTGAGGCCATTTGGCTTCGCAAGTTACTTGCGAGATTGTTTGATCAGGAGTTGGACCCCACAATCATTTACTGTGATAATTAGAGTTGTATTAAACTCTCTGAGAATCCAATGTTCCATGACATGTCCAAGCACATAGAGATCAAATATCACTTCATACAAGACAGGATTCAAAAGGGAGCAGTGAAGATCTCCTATATTCCTACAGATCAGTAGGTAGCTAATATTCTAACCAAGCCCTTAGCAAAAGGGAAGTTTGAGGCATTCAGAGATAGACTTGGATTGGTGCAGAATTCCTTTCTTGCTAAGAGCGAGTGTTGAGAAATGTAGCTTGAGCAGAAACGTATTGCACAAGCTTTAGTGCGAATGTGAAAGTAGTTCAAGACATTTCTTTGGTGACCACCTTGGAAAGGTGATCAGTAGTTCTATCATGTAATTTCACTTGAAAAATAAAAGAAGAAGTCTAATGTTTTGAAGTCAACTACTCTTAGGAATCTAAATGAAATGTTCTAGAAGTTCTAGAACATTAGTGACTTAGATTAAGATTTAATCTTAACCTTACATCTCATGATTGAGATAAGTGGCGGTTAGAATTGAGGAGATTAGTTATCTTCTCTCAAAGCATAAAATAGGACAGGATAGGAGAGACAGATTACACACATGAGAAGACAGCAAGAGAGCTGGAAGAGGGCAAAGTGCATTCAAGTAGAAGAAGAGGAGCAGATCGCTAAAGAGACCAGCAAGTATAGCAGACAATACAGTCCATACCACTGCCGTAGCAGTCCTTTCCTCATGCACAGGTCACACACCCTCAGATCTGATCGTACACTGCTGTTTGAGGTGATTTTATTGACCATACAGCTGCTGGTTCAAAGCAGGTTGCAAAGGTCACTTTGTAAGCTTTGATCAAAGGAATGAAAAGCTAATTTGAAGGAGAAATCCCTGTGTATGTGTTTTATTTCTTCCGCTGTTCATTTTCGGCTTCTGTGTGATTGATGCAATGTTCAGAAATTTAATTTTCCGCTGTTAAATAAGTTTTCTTTTGAGTTATTTAATGAGAACATTATGACAGCAGTCACCTAGGTTGAGAAATTTACAAGCAACATATAAATATAATGAATTCATTGTTCAATTGTTGCTTTTTGGTTTGTTTGTTAGTTTGTCCATGACATGTGGGACTAACCTGTGGCTAACAAACTGCAACTCAGGGGCATCTAAGCTGTCAAAATCACCCGGGGATCGCACCCGGCCTGAGCCACACCAACCCTTAACATCGCTGAATTTTTTGTCCCCGCAGGTTTCGAACCGGTGACTTTAACATCACTGAGTGCCTTAACAACACACTTCGTCACCGACTGCCCTACACCTCGGGGACTTGTTCAATTGTTGCTTTAATTGCTGGAATATAGACCTATTATTTGTACAAAAGAAGACTCTTACATTATTATTAAATGGTAGTGAAATGTTAATATTCCATATCATTCTAGATTTAGTCTTGTGGATAAGGATACAATTGCAAATATTTAGTTACACCTCTAACTGTAAAGGTGCTTTGCATTCTGTGGCACTCCTTACTAGGGCACAATAGGCTATCAATGCAACATTAAGGAAAAATTACAATAACAGTAATAAGAATGCAATGAGTTTGGATATGATAAGGACTTGTTCTTAAGACACAAAACACAAATACAAGAGAGCAAATAGGTTAAGAGCATTAATCATGGATGCATGCATACTTATTCACTAGAGGTATGTGATGATCAAGCACAATAGTCTCTATGGTGGTCTGTTTTCTAGTGTTTACTGCCTCTTTGTCACATGCAAATGTATAAAACACTTACAAAATATAATAAGAAAATTCTTTTCTCTAACTGAATATCTAAAAAAGTTCTGCAAAGTAAATCTGAAAATTACACGTTCTTCTGAATTTTTTGTACTAATATTAATCATCTCTATCCTTACAAGAGACTCCTGTAAGCTCTCGAGCCTTTCTGGTGCTTTGCAAGATACATGTTAGCACCTCCGGAGGACTTTTTGCATTTTAAAAATTGCATGTAGTCACTAGTGGGAGTTGTGAAGCAGGCTTAAAATCCTGAGAATTGTCTCAGAAAATGGGTTTCAATCTATCGGCATCTTTACACCTTACATTCTCACTTATGTTGGCCACTTACATGTGTTAAATTTTGAGCTTGATTTAATACTGTAAGTACTTATTTGAATTCTTACTGTACTTTTAACTTAGATTCTTGATGCATAATCAAAACTGAACAGTAAAAACCATAGAGAATAACCAGCATGCATTTTCACACCATACGTACCCTGGGCAAACCCTATACAGGGAGAAAAACCCCAGCAAACAAACTTCTTTTATTGCAAAGATAATGTACGACCACTTTCAAAATATCCACCATGAAAACTCTGCTCTTAAAGAGCTTGCCAAGGACTCTAACCTGATGGTAGACTACTGAGAGACTACGCTGTTATAAGCTCCTGTTATAGACCAGCATTGAAGGTGTAACTCACTGCCTTCTTGGACTGATATGCTGCCCTTTAATGGACTGATACTGCTGCCTGTTATTGGACTGTTATAACAGCCTTCTGTGTACTGATATTCGTTGCCTATATGGATTGTTATAGCAGCCTCCCGTGTACTGATATTCGCTGCCTATATGGACTGTTATAGCAGCCTCCTGTGGACTGATATTAGCTGCTGTTATGGACTGTTATAAGCCTCTTTTCTGGACTGATATACAGGCCCTTTGCTGGACTGATGTACAGGCCCTTTGCTGGACTGATACACTAGCACCCTTAGTCACTCAATCCTTATCCACACGCTGCAATACCATGTGTAGATAATGAGGGTCGACTGTTGTCTTTAAAGCAAAGTTACCAGAACCGGACCGGTTGACCCCAAAAACCGGAACCGGAAAAAAACCGGATCAAAAAACCGGTCACTAAAAATACATAAAATATTCAAATTTTGAAAAACAAATACAATTCATGTGCATCCATGTGAATCCAAACCATTATACACAAATTTGCAAAGTTTCTCATATATATATAACAAGTAATAGTGTATAAAACCAAAATAGAGTAGGTGCACTCCATGAGTCCATAGTCATATGAATATCCGAATCAAAATACATCATCAAAAAGGCTCTAAATGGCCTATAAAGTCCAAAAATAACTTTAGAGTCTAGGCTAGACTCTAGAGAGTAGAGACTACACAATCTAATAATCTGAATCTGCATACTCAAAGGAAGACTCAGAGGACTTAGACTCAGACTCAGAGTCATCATCTACATCCTCAACATGAGTAGACTCAATAGGGGGATTCTGAGTCCGGCTTGATTCCCCTGGTCCAGAAGGCAAAGATACAGGTGCAACATCAGTGCATACATTCTCTTGATGTGGCTCGGGATCTCAATCCATCTAGGAAAGGTCTTCATTCTCCAAAACAGTTGGTTGAGTCTCCACAACCCAATCTGATGAGGGATCAACATCATCCAAGAATATGTTGTTGGATTCAGGGGTCTTGTTCAACAACTGGTTGCGCCTCAACCTAAGGTTATACTGAACAAATACCATATCATTCAACCGTTTTTGCTCTAAACGGTTTCTCTTCTTGGTGTGTATACGCTCAAAAACACTCCAGTTGTGTTCACACCTAGAAGCACTGCATGTCTTTCTCAATATCTGAACTGCAAATTTCTGCAATTCATGGCACTGACTACCAAATTGCTGCCACCAATAAGCGACATGTAAAGACAAAGAAGATTTAGCAAAGGAGTTTGAAAGTTTGATTTAATTTTTGCCATGAATAATATAATTGAAAGACTTTACAATTACGTACTTGGTGGATCTTTTGCTCTACTTCGAACAACCATAGCCATGCCAAAGGTACCAATACTCGTTGAAATGCAAGAATTTGTTGTGTATCTCATCTTGTTTGTTGCCTTTATAGCATTATTAGGGGCTCTAGACAATTCTAGAAGCTTCCCATGCATGCCCCCTTTCTTAATTTAAAAAAAGAACTGATTTCCCCCTCACTTTTCCGGCTGCGGGTCATCTTCACAGAACCAGCCCGATCGGGCAAAAAAACCGGTTTGGAGGGGTGGTTTGGATCGGTGGGGTCTGTGAACCAGTCGGACCGGCCGGTTTTACCGGTGTTAAATTTACATGCAGCAGCGAGAGCCATTCTCCTGGAGGATGGCTAAGACCCTAGATAAGATCTAGGGCCCCCAGTGCACTCCTGGGGTATGTGGTCTGGGACCAAATTGATAAAGACCCTAGACAAATGTCTAGGGCCCCT
>ML784223.1:250932-273431 GCA_009831015.1 Picea engelmannii | reverse complement strand
CCTACTGCAATGTCTCTGGGAACATCCACTGGAGCTACGGGATCAACTGGATCAGTAACTGTCTCCCTCTGGATTTTTGAAGGGGGAGAAGGTACCGTCTCTTCTTTCTTCTCACTGTCAATCTCCATTTGAGATTCTCTAGATCTTCGGAAGGCTATCTCTTCCTCAAAGGCGACATCTCTGCTAACCTTGATTTGTCTCTGACCAGGGATGTAGATCCGGTATGCCTTCGAAGATTCACTGTACCCCACAAATTCTGCTAGCTCCGCTTTCTTCTCAAATAGTTTGACTCCCTTTGAGTCAAGTGACTCCTTCTGAAGTCTAAAGGATAAACATCTGTCCTGGAGTAAATTGTGATATCATCCTTTTCCCGTGTTGCTATCTTGGAGACATCCCATGCCTTCTCAGGTCCTCTACTGCCTCTACAGTACTTTACTAAGCAACGAGAAATATGGGCTCTCGTACGAGGGATCATGGCCCTTCAATAATGAAATAATAAATCTGGCCTCTTGTACTAGAATAATAACCAAGATGGCCTCTCGTAGGGATAACAACCAAAATGGCCTCCTGTACTAGGGATAATAACCAACCAAAAAAAATTGGACTCCCGTACCAGAGATAATGGTTCAAGTTATGAGGGCTCCCATACCAGGGATAAAACCCTTCATTATCAAATGTAAGCTACTACAGAGTAATGATGAAATCAAATAAGGAATGTAGTACAAAATTTACCTTAGTCTTCAATCATGCTCAATCTTGCTTTTGGTCCTCCTGAGTGCAGTTTTCCCATAGACTATCAAACTGAGGTAAATATGCTCTTCCACTGATACTTTGAATGAATGGTTCCCAATGGATTGGAAGAGCATTGAGAGTAATCATGACAAGCTCTTTGTTTGTTATGGTTTCTCCAATGGCATCTAACTGATCTCTGATCTCTGAAATCTTCATGAAGAAGGTAGCAATGGTGTCATCTTTCGTCATCTTGAGATTTTGAAGTTGGTGTTTCAATGTAAGAGCTCTGTTAGTGTTGTTGCTCTCAAACATCTTCTTTAACACATCATACATTAGATAAGCTGTCTTCAAGGTAGAAATGCGAGGTAGTAGATGATCTCTTACTGAGTAGATGATTATCTTCCTGGCTTTGACATCATCTGTCTTCCATTCAGCTTTCTCTTCATCGATTGCTGTTGTTGGTAGAGTTCCTTTTATCAATCTCAATAGGTCACTCTCTTCTAGAGTGATGTGTAATCTTGACTTCCAGGAGTTGAAGTTGCTTGATCCATCAAGCCTATCTTCCACCAAAGTTCTGTTCCTCATGGCTTGCAGATAATTTCACAAACCCTAACGACTAGGTTAGAAACCCTAGCTTCAGAAAACCTGATGACTAGGCTAGGCTAGAAACCCTAGGTTTCATTAGACTTATGACTGCCAACAAGAAGCCTTGGAGAGTCAAAAGAACCTTAATGAGCGGCAAAAATTCCCCAAGAACCTGCAGAAACCCTAGAAACCAAAATCTGCAGAAACCCTAGAAACCCTAGGGTTGAAAATCCAAATTTCTTCAATTTTCCATTTGAAAGTTGCAGGTGATGCATTGGACTAGGCCATACCTGTCTGTGAAGAATTTAGGCCCAACGCTCAAGGGAAAGTGCTAAAACTAGCTTGACAAGGAAAAGGGTAAGGGCCATTTTTGCAGTTGTAGCAAGAAGGTGACGACTAGCTTGGAAAGGTGTTGGAGTAGCTTGTGCAATGGCTCTTTCATGAACACTGCTCTGATACCATGTTGAATTTTTAATGATGGCTCAAACACATGTAGTTTCTTTTCAATTTAGCATGAACTTCAACCATAAACAATGCAACAACACAATAGTTGCAGTAACCAAGATCACAAGAAGAATAACCATGCACAAGACACAAGAAAAAACCTTCTCAACCAAGGGAAAAACCCTTCTCAACCAAGGGAAAAACCCAACAACCCTTTACTATATTGCCAAGAGAAGAACCCTCTCCACAGAAAATCCTAGCGCACACAAGAGGGTGCTCTATGACTAGGAAAGATAGCGCATAAGAAGTGCGCACCAAATTTCAGCTCTCCAAGTTAAACGTTGAGTGAATGAGATATGATCCACAATGGGGATGTATCTCTCTAATAAATACATGACCTAAGTCATCAAATAGATGTGTCTATTGGCACAATAGTGCCGACTTATACAACTCAATAATATAATTAATCTTTTACATAATATTAATTATCTTTACACAGTAGGGCCGACTTGTACCCTTCACAATACAAATTAGGGTTTCACAATAGTCTTACTCTTTGACAATATAGCAAGGGGTTTCACACACATCCTCTAGTGCTGTCACTAGGGACAAGTCCACATGTGCTCAACCACAAGGGACGTCACTCTCAAACAAATCAACTCAACTAAATCCATAGGAGTACGAACTGGAGAGCCATCTCAAGTCAACTCAACTAAGTCCATAGGACTCAGGAGTATGACAAGAGACCATCTCAAGTCATCTCAACTCAGTCCAAAGGAGTACGACATGAGACCAACACAAGTCATCTCAACTCAGTCTAGAGGAGTACGACTCACCTATCACATAGGCGTTCTCACGGATCATCTCAACTCAATCCAGAGGAGTACGATCTGGAGGATGTCTCATGAAGATGCAATCATCAACATCCACGCCCTAGAGCTCTGATACCATTATGATTTTCAAGCATAACCAGAAATAGAAGATAACAGTAGTGTTCTTTTAAAACTTTAACAGATAAACTGAAGCATAGGAAGAACAATTATTCACAGAGACACAAGTATTTATCTTGGGAAACCCTCAAGGGGAAGAAAACCCAGAAAACTTCTGTGATATATTGATCAGTCAAACAAGTACAATGAACTTACAAGACTCTTCTTAGAAATAGCGCTAAGACAATAGTTCTTATTGCTGTTACAGAACTGTTTTTGTTGCTGCTTGTTGGCTGCCCCAAATCTGGCCTCAAGGTTGTCTCAGAATAAGCCTCAGATGCTGTCCAGAATAGGCCTCAGTTGCTGTCCAGAATAAGCCTTAGAACAGAGTTCAATTGCTGTCCAGAACACTCTTTATTTGCTGTCCAGAACAGCCTCAGAACAGAGTATATTTGCTGCCCTAGAACAGAGTCAAGTTGCTGCTCCAGAATAGAGTTAACAGCTGCTACAGCATAGAGTTAACAGCTGCTACAGGATAGAGTAGATGGCTGTCCACCAGAACAGAAATATTCTGTCTCACAACAGAGATATCTTATCTCCTAGATGCTGTCCAGAGCAAAGTAAACAACCTTCAGAAATGAACCTCCTAGCTGCTGCCCAGAATAACCTATGCTGCTGCTCCCTCAGAATATATCAGCTGGTACAGAACTGATGTAAAACTCATATGAAGAGGGCGCCTCCCTCTCTTTATATAGGATAGAGTCTCGGTTAGGGCCGCCCCCTAGGCCAGGATAGGATAGAATTTAGGTTAGGACAGCTAGGTTAGGGCCGACCTAGCTAGGGTAGGGCCGACCTAGGCTGACCTGGAAAGGGGCAGCTTCAGGAGGGCGGTTTAGGAAGAGGGTTGCTTGGAGGGCTACTTAGAGGTCTGCTTGGAGGAATAATATCCTCTGCAGCTGCTTTAAATTTAACAATATTCACCGACTTTCTATTATGCAACATTTCATGTATATTAAGGATGCATAAAGTATTTAATGATGCAACAAATAATGGTCAAGAGAGTAATTTGCTTCTGAAAGAGTCAGATCCAGATTCAGTGGGATTCTCAGCTTATAAATAAAAAAGCAGGTAGGGGAAGATCACATTAAGAGGCTATGATTAATGGACCAAGAAACAAGGATGTTTGCAATCTCAACCATGGACTTCACTTGAGGTTATTTTAAAAACCGCAGTTTAAGGAGGTAAACACTATTCTACAAACGGATTCTTTCTTCATCACCTTTTATCTGAAGCTTTTGTACCCTTATGTTTCATATTGCTCGAAGGACTCATTTTTCTGACAATGGAAACAAATGTTTTATAGGACTTACATAAGTTTGATGTTTGGCTTATTTTGTGTACTAGACACGTGACTACATAAGCATTAACATTTGTCTACCATTTGGCAATGGATTCTTCTCAGACTAGTTCACTTGGTTTGTGTTCATGTTCAAATTTGATGACAATGAAATTTGGAAAGAAATCGCTGATAAAATAAGCCATAGTTTGACAAAGAGAATTAAGCAAATTTTGTTGTAAGTTCATATATTCAAACAGGAAATAAATACAATTTCAAATTTGATCAAAACATATGTCAAATCAAATGTCAAGAGTCAAGACTGAAAACATGCTAAAACATTATATATCGTTCAAAAACATGTTATATATATGTTTATTTTTGCAAGTTTAACAAAAAACATATTTTAACTGTTTCTGTATGAATTTTATAAAATCGTTTGCCTGGCTGACTCAATTGGCATTAAATTTGCCAGTGNTAAAACATTATATATCGTTCAAAAACATGTTATATATATGTTTATTTTTGCAAGTTTAACAAAAAACATATTTTAACTGTTTCTGTATGAATTTTATAAAATCGTTTGCCTGGCTGACTCAATTGGCATTAAATTTGCCAGTGCTTTAGATTTGGCAAATTTCAATTTTTTTTAATCTTGAAAAAAATCATCAAATTTGGTGACTAAGATGATAGATTATTCTCACTTATTTTCCTGGTAGAAAATAATATAATACTCTCTTGCTGCTTTGGTGTACTGTCATATGAATAATATCAAGATGCTTTGGTATGTGTTTTGGATTTTCAAAAGTAGGATTTGTACTGACTGAAATACTTAGATTCTGGGGGCTTCTTGATGCATAATGTGATATATCTTGTATTCAGTTTTAACCTAGACCATTATGGAAAATATAATATCTGTGGTTTGCTCTATATTTCAGCCAAATGTGCATTTTCAGAGTTCTATCAGTGTTGCGTTTTATTTGACTGGTGAACTGTAGGATAAGGTTTGAGGCTAGCCTTGAATATTTTGCCTCCATATTTTAACTAGTTTGTATCATCTTCAACATGTTTTTACTTGGGCAGGATGGCTTCTTATTTCTTCACAATTAGCAACCCGTGTATTAGTGCTTAATGAGTTGCATTTTATTAAGGTTGTTCCTGGTAGCCCCTCTCACAGTTTTTGCTACATT
This sequence comes from Picea engelmannii, assembly GCA_009831015.1. Classification (NCBI taxonomy): domain Eukaryota; kingdom Viridiplantae; phylum Streptophyta; class Pinopsida; order Pinales; family Pinaceae; genus Picea; species Picea engelmannii. Next base: position 268,215 of record ML784223.1, on the reverse strand, counting down.
TCCTATGCTTTCAGAGATGGTCTCTCATCAGAAAACGCAAGGTTGTTTCAAATCAAGGCAATCTCGGAAACTCAAGCACTTTATCTGCAACTTTAGATGCAACACAGTCCACAGCTCAAGCAGTTCCAGTAGCTATTAGCACAATATCAGGTGTTGCTGTAACTACAACCGCTGGTCCAACAATGGCTGGTACTGCAGAGTTCAGTAGTTTTTGGATTTTGTGACTTTTATGCATCTGCTTTCTGTATTTTAGAATCTTTCATGCATATTAGTAGGTAATACTGAAGGTACTTTTAAGTTTAATTTTGAATGAAATGAAAGTACCATATTCATGTCCTGCAGTTACTGCAAATTCTGCTGGAGCAACAGCTGTGATGACATCATGCAGTTCATTAGTACAGTCAACGGCTTTAACTGGAATGGGTATCTCTTTCAGTCAATCAACTGCTGGAAAAATATCAGACAACTCTGCGTCACAGTTGCATCAAGCTCAGCATGTCCATGAACAAGGGATTGTTCGTGGGAGTACTGGTTCTTCAAATGTCAGTACCACACTTCCCTCCACAAAATCTAGACAGACAACCAAAAAGCATGCAACTAAAACTGCAGCACCTTTACCTGCCACAAATCCTGGTCCTGGGAGATGTGGGAATGCTCCAGCCAGTCGACCTGGTACAAGTGAAGCAATAAGCCGTGGAAGCACAAAGACATTGAGTGGTCCTCATCCAATGGTACAAGCAGCTGCAGTTGCGGCTGGAGCACGAATTGCTCCTGCATCAGCTGCTGCTTCTTTATTTAAAGCTGCACAATCTGGAAATGCAGTTCATATTGGACATGGAGGAGTCTCGTTGGTGAAATCTGGACATGCCACTCAAGCAGGGACTGTTTGTGGGACAACAAATATCATGAAGTCAGGTGTTGGTGGTGGTAGTACAAGGGCTTCAAATGTGCATTATATTCGAAGTGGCTCAGTTTTATCACCACCTGTTTCTTCAGGTACAGTGTCAAGTGTACAAAGATTGCCTTCTACCCAAGTAAAGAGTCATACAGGGAAAGCTGCTGCAACTGGTCAAACAGTTCCCCATATGTTTAGAACCAACTTGCCACCATCTACTTTGCCAACTCAAGCTTTAGGAAGCACTAGTGCTTCTCAGTCACAAGCCCTAAACCAGACAAATCAAGGAAGCTGTTGTCCATCAACCAGTGCTTTTGGTCTAACTAGTAAAGTAAAATTGAAGTCTCAAGCTGTCCCATTTGTTTCAGAGGCATCAATTGTCCAAACAGATGCACATTTGAAACCCATGGCAATTGACTCTAGCTTTCCTGTACCCCCAGCACTTGTTAAGGCAGGCAATGCTGGGCAAGCTTCTACCGAGAAAGCTCCGTCAAGATCACCCAATGCGTCTATTTTGCCCATGGCTGTTGAGATCAGTAGCGGAACATCAAATTCTTTATCAGCATCCAAGTCCGTTTCATGTCCAGTGATTGGTCCTTGTGAGTTAACAGATGTCCCCACCAATTTAACTTCCATCTCAGGTTTTTCTGATAATATTATTATGAATGAAGATGCAACAGTGCAAGAGGGTAAAATTAGTGAGATGGAAAAAAGTCATTCCCTGACGACCATAAATAAAAGTTGCCAGCATGGGGCATGCTCTGAAAGGAAGGCATTTAGTGAAAATGAAGTTGGCAATGAATGTTCAAGTGTCAAAACCAAGATTGAGGTACAATGTGTGACTAATACTGAAATAAGTGTAGAAAGCACAAGTATCCCAGGATCACCACCTGCTGCTTCCCATCAAAATGTGTCCATTCTAGCCCAAAATGATTTTCCCAATGACACTTCATTTCAAATTGAAAAGTAAATCAATCCACACATTCTTATTTTCTTGGAATCTGCAAATCTCTTTTTTTGGAACAGGACAAAGCACTTGTGTGAGTGGATTGAGTTAAATCATGGATTTCCTGACATCTGTGGCTCTTGAGAATTTTATTTATTCTATATTTACATGTTAGTGCGCAGGTGCAAGATGTAGAAATATGAGTTGCAATGTGGTTATTTGTGAAATTGTTCTTATGAGTTGATCTGATTAGTTAGGAATAAGCGCCAATGCTCAATTCAAGGTTTCAAAATATAAGACAGCTTAAAAGGCACTTGCATGCTTATTCTCTTTAAGGTTTCTCCATTGATGAGATCAGTATATAGTATCATATATAATTAGTCTGTTACTTGCATTATTGAATTGGTCTTAATTTTGGCAGATCCTATGTCTAAAGATAGGATACAAGGTACACAAAGCTTCCCCACGTTACACAAGATCCTGTTGGGCCTGCCGCCTATGTTGTCTATATCCAACCGATGCTACGTGGTGATGGCCTTAACCTGATAAGAACTTACAAGTAATAGCAAACTTTTCTTATTTATTTTCAATGTTAAATTGAAGATCTAGACTATTAATGTTGTATGTCTTTGTGAGATAGAAGCCAACATACCCCTCTGCTTTGAGCAGACTATCAGTTCTATGGAATACCGAAGGTGGTCGAGATAGAAAGTAAATGCAATATAAGAATGGGAAAAGGGAAGGAATAGAAATGTTGAATGGCAATGTTGGGAGTTAGATGAGCGGCAGGTACATAGGAACTGACATTTATGTATAATATTATAATGTAATGCAAATGAGTACCTTGCATCTGCGTTGGATGACTGAAAGGAAGGAAGGCCAGTGCTGTGGTTGAGAACTTCTGCTTCCTGATTTCAATTAATGAGCATGTCCTAAAGAGCTAAAACACTATGGAGAGAAAAGCTCATGTGTTGAAATGGGTTGCTTTAACTTGGGTGTGACATGGGAAGGGTCAAACAACAGAGAGAGAGAGCACATTTTGATTATCCCAACAAAATTGTCAGGAACAATACAAATACATTCAAGAAAGTAGAAGTTACAGAGCTATCAGTTGATATGCTATGCATATTTTTCTGGAAAAAAAATAAAACTAATAATCTATTTCTAACTGCACCTTAACAAATTGTCTGGCAACAAAGATTCGAAGATACTGGATAAGCCCCTTTTTAGCTACTTGCATGTCTCTCATCTTGTTTTTATTTAGAATGTCTAGTGTTTCTTGTTTTAGTTTGTCCATAGAAGCAGTGCATTCTGCCAGGCACCATGGAAGTTTGGGTTTTGCAGGCATGCATATGATTGCAGCTTACCAGTTTCCATTTCTTGGGGCATTGTGATAGTCCATTCTTTGCTGTATCCTAGGCAACTGAAATGATGAAGTTTTTGCAAGTATGAACATGGAGCTCAAGCACATTAAGATAAGATAATATAATCTTATTAATATTCAACTAGTGACCAGAAATAGGTCAAGGGCATTGCTAGGTACATCAGAAACAATACATAGTGGGAGTGTGAATGCAACTCCTAAAAAGAACATATCTATCCTTTGAGGTCAAAGACCTAGAATTTACAATCTATCATCAAAGAAACAAAAAAGAAATGGAGTTGGGAGTCTCAGAAAAGAGAGGATCCCTCTCAGGAACCCTAGAGAAATGTCTTGACTGGAGGCACTTGGAGTATGTGCTCAAGCCTTGGAGGAGCTGTTGCCTATTGATGAGGAGGAGGAGCTGCTAACCTCCAAATTGTTAGCTTTCTAGTTTATTTCGAAAGTGTTTACATCATGTTTGAGGGTGCTTCATGAGATTTGAGGTACATGGCGTATGATTAGCCCCTTGATGGTTTGTGATGGATTTGCACACGAGTGATGGTTTGTGATGGATTTGCACATTGGAGATGGCTTACTCAGTGGTTGTTTGATCTAAGTTGGGTGCTTGCATGCTATTCTTCCCTAGGGTGTTGGAGGTCTTCATACAACTTTGGTGACATTCTACATGATGGCCACATGGAGATGGTTACTTGCTTGGAGAATGCCCTGCTTAGGAGGAGGAGCCTCTTGCATCCTGGAGGAGGGCATTGGGCCCTAGAGAGCACAAGTTAGCTTGGATGCTTGCATGGAGTCTTGCAGTTGACTCGATGATGCTTGGGCTGTGATGGTTTTCATGCAAGGGGAGTGGACTGAGTAGAGTTCATGGCTTAGGAGGTTTGTTGGAGTCATTGGAGACTTGTAGGAGTGGTTTCCTTATGTGTTAGCCCCAATGACTTGCGGAATTTCTCGCCAATCACCAAGCTTGTGTTAGCCTTGAGGAGCCTTGGACACACCTTGTGGAGCATCCTTGCATTTGGAGCCTTGCTTATGGACGAAATCACCTTGGAGCTTGACATGTGTACGCTTGGAGTGTATTGCTCCATATGTGGGAGCTTACATGTGTTATTGTAGGTTGCATGTAAGGGCATTGATCCACATATGTATTGTTGGCCTCCCTTACCTCTCAAATATATAAATGAAGGAGAGAGTCCTTTACTCTCATGATTCTTGTTCATTCTTGCATAGAGATGTGATCAAGAGGAATACACTACTCCCCTCTCTCTCTTCGATCTTCTTTTGTAATTGATCTCTCCTTTGGAGTCACAAGGAGTCCTTGAACTTCTTGGATGATCTTGAAGAGTAGGGTTAGCGTTTTATCCCTTGGAGACTTGGAGATTAGGGTTTTGAGATGAAACCCTAGGTTGTACTTGTTGAAGTAAGAAGAAGAGGAGACATCTCACTTTGGAGGACATGCTTGTGTGATGCTTGCTTGTTGGATCTCCTTGGTATGAGCCAGGGTTTTCTTTGTTTTCCCTATCTAGGGTTTTGGAGAGCTAGAGGATTGCACTGGCCTTGTGATAAGGCTATGGCATATACATGAACTTCATCTTTATGCATATTAATGAAGTTTCCAGCTGTCCAATACTTGTGTAAATTGCAGATTTGATTTTCAGCCATCTATCTCTTCATGTTTTCGTAATCCAACACTCGTATGTATCTCTGATTTGACATAAGGTAAGTGGTGAATGTGTTAAGTGATTTAACATTATAATTCAAGAAGTAAGGCCAGATTTTCTGCTGTTTTTACTGCTGTCATAGGTGTTTTTCAGATCTGTTATATGCATGATGAGAGTGTCTTGGAGTGCTGAATCTTATTGGAACACATTGATATCTTATCTCTTAAATTGCCTAGTGGTGGGGTTGTTGAGGGTTGAAATTTTGTCCATTGTTGTTGCTGTTATATTTATATTTCATAACAGCCCGAAGGCTAAAAATTCACAAGGTTAAGATTTGGGAAACCTCTAGTTAAGAGGTGAAATTTCTGTTTTGCATTAATTGCTATTTGTTAGGAAATTTCTACACGTATTTGTATTGRTAGTAGGTGGATATCTCATACCTTCCAAGGCCAAATTGAAGAAATTCCTAATGGAGGATTGTTCCGATGCACTAGACAATCTAGAAGTAATGGAAGATCTAGATACAACGACCTTCCTGGAAGAKGCCACTCTTTGCCGAGATCTAGAAGAATGGGATGGAGGGTGTCTACTGTAAATGGAATGTCTTTGGCTTGGATCTGACCTTGTCGCAAAGGTCTAATGGGTGTAGGGTAGGGATATCCCCAAGGGTTCAGGGACCTGGAAACTGAGGTTGTGAAGTTTCTCTCTGCCTACCTCATGGTGCCTTTGCATATGAGCACCGGGAAGGAAGAGGTGATAATCTTGGTAGTTTCTAGTGATGTGGGTGGTTTGAGCATAGATGATAGAAAACCGGAAAGATCCCACACGTATAAAGCCAAGCACTGTCGGTCCAGACTTCAGATATTGGAAGAAGATGGAAAGGGAGTACTGGGACTCCCTGAAAAGGTAGTGGTATCAACCACGAATCTCATAATAGATGGGGCATTGGAAAATGAAACACTCCTCTATCTCGGTCTCGTGTAGGTGGTAGAGTTGATAAGTCTTTCCCACTCGTGAAATATGGCGATCGGCTTTCACCCGATACTGACGAGAACCAACTTAGAATTGGCTAAGAGGGGATCTTAAGGGTGTGCATCTAGTGGTGAAGAGTATAGGGTGGTTTGATGATGATGCCATCTCTCATCTCTATGAAATGATTTGCATAGAAGGCCATCTTGGGCTTGAGCTCGCGGGGTGGATCTACCCGAGTGACCTAAATGTACTATTTATAAATGTCCTCCCTATTGATCTCCTTCAACTCCTGCTTGTTTGGCAGGAGATGGCCAGGGGTGTCCAAGGAGTATCTAAATGGGGGGAGCCTGTCCACTGAGACGCCTACTCATTGTAATAGGTGTGTAACTGTCCACTGAGATGCCTACTCATTGTAATAGGTGTGTAACCTCGACAAACTAACAATGGACTTGTCAGGAGGACCCAGTAGAGGCAATGGCCAAGGTTTGTAAGGAGCGGTATGCAAGGTAAGGGCATTGATCTCTACCGGTGGTTGAGTCAACGAAGCTCCAAAATCTTGAATTGATGATAGTGTTGAGTGGAATTTTGTTTGTAAGCTTGCTCAAGAATGTCATGGGAGATTTTTTTACCATAGTTGCATAGGAATTCTTTCCAATGCTGGGGGTTCGTTCATGAGTTCCCACATCCTACGAAACTTTGGAATGGATAGGGAACGTTCCCTTTAGATAGGGAAGTTCATGGTCAATTTCCTGCAAAAAAAAGGAGCGTTCCGAAAATTTCAGGGTGTTCTCACTACCTCCTAAGTCCCAACCAGTGCCAAAATAGGCTTGTAATAGGCTTGTTTTGGTGCCAACTCAGCCAAGAGTGGGCCCTCATGGGGACAACTTAGCTAATAAGCCTCGACACAAGTATAAAACAATAAATCAAATGAAAAATACCCTAAGCCTACAAATACCAAAAAAAAACACCTCATTTTTTATGTATGCATCATATATCGTGTAACTTGTTATTTTGAAGTTATTGCACCGAGAGTAGCGAGGTGCTCTACAATCCAGTATGGAGGAGATGTTGTCACGTTAGCGTGATGTTAGATTAGATAATGTTGCATTAAAATAATAATAATAAAAATAAAATAAAGTTGGCCAAATGAAAAAAATTAAAATAACTACGTATGTACATATTTACATAAAAATATATTAATTAAATTTACACAATAAGAAATTTGATCCCTCTCGGTGTTTGATAGATCCGGGTTTAAGATGGATCTATGCTGGTTTTAATTTTTCTTTACAGGATTTTGTTCTTTTTATAATGGCCTTGGAGAGGGTTGCAAACAAATAATTATTGCAGCATGTGACAAGAGTTGGAGTGTGACCAGAGTCAATACTGGATGTGGTGGTTATGAGGGATGGTTGTACAATATGCACGGCCATTATTTTTGGGGTAATTGCACTATGGTAGTTCATCATTTTTTGGGCAAACCTGAGCATGCAGTGAAGCCATGCACTTGTGCACTAGAGCAATGAAATCAAATTCTTTAGGCATACCTTGAGGCAAAAAATCATAACAAAAAATTTAGAGCACTAAGTATATATTATGGGCATTTTGCCACGTTGGACTATATACTGTTTTGGGCATTTTTCATTTTTGGACTATGTATTCGCTTGCTTTTATTAAATAAGTTAATAACTTGTAGTCTCTAAGTTAACATTTTAGTTTTTCATTTAACTTTTTGATATTTAAAATTAGTATGTGTCATGCATCATGAATGGTCATTAGTATGTGTCATGCATCATGTTTAATTTTTAAAATTCTTACGTATGTTTTTTTTGAAAATTTGAATATTTTGTGGCTTTTCAGAATTTTAGATTTTTTACTCTGCCTTGAAAAATTAGGGGGGACTTCTAGCAGTTCTCAAAGCCATTACCCCCGTTCCAGAAATACGTGCAACATATTTTTTTTTTAAATCCTGTATTAGGGCTATGACGAATGGCTCTATGATAACTTCAAAATATGCTTGATATGTTCATTGTCAATGCATATAATTGGTGCTTTCATTTTCATACACTTCGGTGCTTATATCGTGGATACGTTTTAAATTTGGGATCAAATGAAACGTTTTTGGCATTGGTTGGGAGAAGTATTCGCCTTGTGGTTAAAACATGTAAGTTAAACAAGATTAACATGTAAGTTAAACAAGATTTGAGAGAGTACTCCTCGAAAGGAAAGTCTTGGGCGTATGTTTTTTTCACGCTACACAAAATTGTCGAATAAAGATGCCAAGACCGAAGGGGAAATTAGCTTTACCTGTGCCAATCAACTGAGGCCCTTTGGGGCTTGCAAGCCCTTAAAAAATAAATTACTCACTCATGACACTCAGGTGAAGTAATCGAAACAATATAAATGCTCGAATCTTGGGGACGTTTAATATAAAGTACTTGATTTTAATCGTTGGATTGATTTTGGGGCATGAGGCCTTATGTTTAGATGTTATTTCTATTCGTATCCATTGACTTTATTATATTATTAGAAACGACTGACTTAATTGAATAAAAATGTAATTTCATGGATATTATCTTGTGAATTTTTTTAATTATGTTAATTATACAAAGATATTAATAACTATTGAAGGAATCTCTAATATCTATTGGAGTACGAGGTTAAAGAAAAGAAATGGCATTTGTATTAGTATTATGCATTATTAATAAATATTGAAGGAATCTCTAATATCTATTGGAGTACCAGGTTAAAGAAATGAAATGACATTTGTGTTAGTAATATGCATCTTTGCATTCTATCTTTTTGGGGGGCACTAAATTAAATGACATTTGTATTAGTAATGTGCATATTTGCATTGTATGTTTCGGTGACTTTTTTATTTCCACATGAAAGGGAGAATAATGTAAAGACTAATTAGTATGTTGGTTGAATTTGTTATGTGTAAGAGTAGGATAAAAGCTCAATGTTTTGTATCTTTATCTTCTCATGACAATAATGTAAGACAATCTTAGTTTATTAATGGAAACCTTACCAAATTTAATTTTCTTTCATGAAAATGCATATATGAGATTCATATATTGCATTACCCAGGGGCAATAAAGGTTTTCAAGGTTGTTGAATTGACCATCTATGCAATCACCTCTATGACCACTACTTTTATGACCTCCATGACCACCACCACCTCCACCATGAATAAACCCATGTTGCTACAATACCACCGCCACTGCGACCATTTCCATTGCGACAACCATGATCATCATTGCCATCACTACCATGACACAATTGACACTTTTGTTATGATGATTACTACTACCACAAGCACCATTGCCATCACCCCAACCACCACCAATATCACCATGAGGTGAACTATGACTATGACCATCTCAATCATGACAACCAATAACATACCCACAATGAACATCACCATACCACCACCATTGCCACTATTGTTGCCACAACTACCTCCACCACCACCATTGACACAACCACAACCACCACCATTGACACAACCACTCATGACTACAACCACCACCACAAACACAAACACAACCACAACCACAATCATGACTACCATAACTAATAGATAAAATATTAATTCAACACACATAATGATCATTGAAGGCACACACACAAAGCACTCCATTGACAAGCATTTATAACATTCCACAACACAATCTTTAAACATTTTGAGATGGTAGGTGGAGAGAATTATCTAGAAGAGTATTAGCATGTCCTCATGCAAAATCAACATTCGAAAATTTCACTACACCCATGAGAGTCTTCAGAATTTTGTGGGTTGTTCACACTGGTCTATTTAATGCATACCTAATATTATTATTATGAGCACTATTATGACAAGATGTAGGAGCTTTTTGAACTCAAGTTAGGAAACATGACCATGGAAGAATATGATAAGAAATTTTTGGAGTTGTTGAGATATATGAGATTTATTAAAGAGGAGAAGGTGAATATACAAAGGTTTTTAAGTGGACCACCAATATTTTATAGAGACAAGATCCAATTTGATGAACTTGAGACTCTTGAAGAGACCACAAGAAAGCCAAATATCTATATGAGTAGAACAAAGGTAGAACAATTTTCCAAAAGCCTTGGAAGGACAAGAAAAATGACAAAATGGATCAAAGGAAGATGGGATTCAAAACTCATTTCTTTAAGAGAAACCATAATACATATTTGTTGAGGAAAAAAGTAGAATTGCCTTACTCAATCATTTTCGAATCTTCCATGGCTAGGACAAGATAGTTGGGAATGTCACCTAGGGTTTTATAGCCTCAAAAACATTCTCCCAATCCACAAGTATTAATTACAAGGGTTTAGACCAATTTATTAATGAAAAAAATGTCGCAATATAAAATAAAATTTATATAAGTTTCTGAAATGTACACAGATTACAAAAAGTAAACATGGAGATCAAAAAGTGAAAAGTAACCAAGTCATAAATACACATGTATGAGACAAAATAACAATCTGATTTATTTCATTCTGAGATATCAAAAGTGTTTTTCTCTTTACAAAACCCCTGCGGGGCATGGACTAAAGTCTGATTTAGAGATCCCTGATGAACACCATACAAAAAGTGTCCGACAATAAAGTAAAACTAAAATTTATAATCTGGATCAACTTGCCACAAACTGCTGCCAATTTGACTCTGCAAGATATCCTTTATCAGCTATGAAACTTAATTCACAAACATACAAGAATACACAGACTATCAAGGATGGATCAACACCTCTAAAACAAGCGTCTGAAAAGTTTGGTTTAGTCTTGAACCTTGTTGTCTACAATAAAACCTTGTTGTCAAAAAGAGAATTAGGTTTTGAATAAACTCAAGAATGAATGAAAATTGAAACTATCTCATGAAACCAAAAGAGCAAACCTTAGTCTTGCTTTCTCCTTCTATTCTCCCATTTGTTTCTTCTTCTCATTCAACTTTTATTATTTCCAAATAAGTTGAAGTAGTTCAACTACTTTCTTTAGTTAAGTTAGTTTGACTTAACTAATTAGTTTAGGAGAAATAAATAATAATAATATAGTTAATGATATTTAATTAATAATAACTTAGTAGGTGGGATTCCTTGTGACTCCTGTCATTTCTTCTTTTTAAATAATAAAATATAACACAAAAATGATAATCATCTTAACCACATGCCACCCTTGTAACTCCCTTAAATATCTTCCAAACTGGATATTTAAATATCAGAAATAATTTACATCATATCCAAAAAAAAATATATAAATATCTACATTATCCACAAAATACCAAAACAAAGCTTGTTGTCCAAACATTCTGAAAACCACTAGCACTGTCTTCATCAACTCAAATCATAAAAACACATAATCTAAAAACCATACTTGCAACTCTGGGATGCAATTTTCCTTTTTTCATTGTTGTCTCCCTTTGATTTCTTGGAAGTATCTCGTGGTTGGTTAGACCCTTGAGGTTGTATCTCATTGATCATATGGGAACAATCATCCTTCAAATGCATGCGGGAAGACACATATTTTGAGGAATCATCGGAGGGGCAAGAAGGGGAGACAACTGTTTTTCTTTATCTTGTACATGTTGGGGAATATCAATTTTTTCTCTTACTAGCATGTGAAGATTGAATAGACGAATCAACACTGGCAATATGAACATTGGGTTTGACAGGTGGTGGCAAAGACAATGACATAGTGGGCCAACTACGATGGTGAGGGATATGCGGGTTGAAAATCTCTTGCCATCCATCATTTGCGGGGACTTCCGATTGCAAGGACACATGTGGAGGAACGTGAATGCCAGGGATATTCCGAGGAGGCTGAAAATGGGGTCTTTCTGGTCGAGGGTGCATTATTCCATGACCAATCCAATTAAAGAACCTAACTTGGAACAACTGGTTCAATTCTTGAAGATCATCGTCAAAATTGATGGAAAATCTAGGCCTTTTAGGATCTTGGTTCCAATTTCCCATGCCTCTGTTATTTCTTCCATTGATGCCCCTACTGAAAAAAAACTCATCCTGTAGCAATAGATCATCAATAATGCAGATCTTAATCAACCATACATGACACTCTACTTACGTAAATAAAAAATTGGCTCAAGAATCGACACGAGATACATGCAAATCCATCCATACCAAACCATTCATTAACTTCCAAGTGAACATGGGGTGATAAGGTTCATGGGAAATATGGAGGTAGTGTAATTAACAAAAAGTGGTATAATGATAGGGGATTAATACACGAATACTGTTCAAAAATTAATTAAACAATTTACTGTGTAATAAAGTATCAAAATACCAGTCACCAACCCTTGATGTGTTATCCCTTTGTCGCTTTTACACAAACTTTTCCTTTTAAGTTTATTTCGTAGAACATGGATGCAATAAGTGAAATTGAGATTATGAGGGGAATGTAATGAGTGAAAAATGATAGAATGATAAGGAATTGAATTGGATATTTTTCAATTGAAAATAAATCAAAACATATCTCTCTACAGACCTTCAAAGTTTAACAATGTTCACTTTTTCAAAACAATAATTTAAATTGTTACTTTCGTTGAGAAACTGCTTGCTAGATTCCAAACAATAATCTATATGCCTAGAATTATTTAATTATAACAACCATTGTATCCATATAATCATTATATGACAGTCATAACGAACAACATTGCAATCGATATAAGAAACCACAATATCCTTTGAGCCACGACTATTAACTCAATATTTAATCTTTAAAACCAATAGGGACACACACAATATTGACAATCAACTCATATCCACCATATATGTAACCACTGCAATCAATCTGGACGTTATAACTCTTATTCGGGCTTCAAACACTTCACACACAGGTGTCCCTTTTATACAATCAATCATAACGATTGAACTAAATAACATTCAATACTTTGATCCCAAGCTTCAATAAATAAGTGGGTACAGATTTCTCCCAGAATTACTAAACAAGGAACCCAACAAAATCGTTCCCAAGTAACCAAGCACGCACAATTCTCCCATCAACCATCGAACTGGAGTAAAATGATATCAATGTAATATTTAGGGTTTAAGACAACAAGTGGAAGGTAGGAACATGTGGTTTGACCAGAGAGCTTGGTATTCGAATAACACAGACAACTCATGCCCTATCACAATTTACCATAGAACCATAACATGTACCAATGCTCTCGGCTGCAAGGGCTTCCAAAACAATAGACAACCATTTGCAACAAGAAACAAAATGAAGCCAATCCCTTTAATCAATAATGTAAAATGAGCGACCAAACACAAACCCGTGCTCGACCCAAAAGCATGCATAATGCTTCCATCAACTTATGGGTGGCGTTAAATTCATACTGTGCAATGTTTTCCATGAAACTGTGTTGGTGAGGGCATAACAAGGTAGCTAATAACTCAAGGTTTTGCCCAAAGAAGGCACGTAATACTTTAATCTTTCATCAGTTCACATTGAAACCCATAGGGTCGAAATATGGCGTATGTACACTAGCCATGGAGATCAGTAAAATCGAGATAAAGGTGGGGAATTCGCAAAGCCGAGAGCTTTGGCAGACTATGATAGCCAATTTCAACAAAGAGGCCAACCCGAATATAGAGCTATGGAAAATCAGGCTTTACTGCAATTTTTATTCAACCATTTCATGCGAAGGATTACACACAACAAGAATAACACAACCATTTTATTTTTTAAATTCCAATAGTCCAGAACCACCACCATGAGAAACCAAGGACGCAAACACCAATACACAGTTTAAAAATATCATAACAGCTTAAGAATCACACATACCACGAGCAACCAGAGCGAGAATTTGATTCAAAGGGCAGTGTAACTATCATTGATGGAAGAGTAATAAAACCGATACCTGGAAAAGCTTGCGCGAGGAAAAAAAACAAGACTGTATAGCTCCTTCACGACTGAGCAAGGCGGAGTAGCAACAACTACCAGAGCCAAAACAAAATGCAAGAATAACTAGGGTGATGGGCTCGAGGGGATTTTGAGTGACGTGCAATAAATGCATGTTGCTTCTCCCTTCCAACTTCATTCAATTCAAAGTAAAAGCCAAGCCCATTCACCATAGCATTGCACCATTAATCAACCAAATATCCATTGTCATATCACTTTTTCAAAGTGCGCCACCCCTTGGTAATGTCAAACTTCTTTAAAATAACAATGCGTTAAGAACATAACCCAATGTGAAACCATTTACGAAACTCAAACAAGGCGCATAACCATAGTAGCAAGGGTCAAGAGCGCCCATCCTTTGTCATAATAATACACAACATTAGAACTTGAATAGTTCTTTTATCCAAAAGGGAAGCATTATTATCTTCTATTAGATATCATTTAAACCATTTAATGCCATGTTTAATACAATATCAAAACCAAAACTGGGTAACAATTATTTCATCCACAGGGCAGCCTTAACATATTATGTGAGAGATTATCAAAGATATTTAGTGCCATGTTTTAATCATCCAACCAACACATATCACTATAACATTTTAAACCATGATCTGAAACCTAAGTTGCACGAAACGGGGAAACGTTTCCAAGTTTCCGAAACCGGGACGGTACGAAACAGGCCCCCCAAAAATGGAAACGTCTGGGAAAACGCCGTATATAATTTTTTTAATATATATATATATATATATATATATATTAAAAACAAGACATTATATTGCAAGAAAAACATAATGATGCAAAAAAATGCAATAATGATGCAAGAAAAACATAGAAAATGCAAAAAATATATATATTTGATTGTTTGGGGGCCCCATGGCCCCCTTTGTTTTTCTTATTTCGCCTCAAAGACGCCCGAAACGTCCGCTGTATGGGCCGGTACGGCTAGGAAATGCCCCCGGCCGTACCGTACAACGTTTCCAAATCGGGAAATGTCGTACGGTACAGCCAAGGGCATTTCCTGGCCGTACCGTACGGGTTTCCTGCTCGAAACTGAGGGGGGGGGGCGCGTTTCCTGCAACTTAGTCTGAAACAAATGAACTGTAGAAGACTGTGTTGGTACCATCACATAAGCAAACAAAATATAAGCGTTGCTTATCCACCATAGTGTCACAAGTCTAACAAGGGGGTCCCACCTATTAGTTTATTATTAATATAAATAAATAATAAAGCTTGGAAATCATTTGCGAGCATAACATTTATCGTCGCGCTTTTAAGCATCAACACTATTAACAATGTTAGCTAGCTCACAATGGATCTAAGGTGGTATAATCCTTGGGGACGTGAAAAAGACAACTTGTATAGAGATTGTCCTCATAAGAGAGACATAATGAGGAACAAACACAATGCATAGGAGGCAACTACAATGGAATATGTGGGAAGAAACATCCAAGAATATATGCAACCTTGGAAAATCAACATGTGGACCATCAGTTAAACATGATTGAGGTTGAAGGCAAGATTGAAAATCAACCTATTCTCATTTTAATTGATTCGAGAGCAAGTCATACTTACATTGCCCCTAGTTTGGTTGAACAATTTCATTTGAAGAGAAGTAAGCATGATAAATCATGGTTGTTTCAATTAGCTAGTGCGACTAAAAGGAAAATTAATGAAATTGTCAAAGGCTCTCCATTAGATATGAATGGTGTCAACACTATTGTAGATTTGAATATAATATCACCGGGATCATATGATGTCCTCATTGCAATGGATTGGTTTGTTGTGCATCATGTTGTTTTAGATGGTCATAAAAAGACTTTTACTTGTCTTGATGAAGAAGGAAATCAGAGAATCGTGAAAGGAATTCTAAGACCTATATCCATAAGAAAGATTTCACCCTTGTAGCTGAAGAGACGTTTCAGGAATCGATACCAATTATATGTAACTCACGTGGAAGAGCCAACCAAGTGAAAAAGTCCAAGTCTTGAGGATTTTCCAGTGTTACAAGAGTTTGAAGTTGTATTTGGGGAAATACCAAGTTCGCTGCCAAAAAGAGATATAGATTTCTCTATTGATTTAATGCCTAGAGTTGTACTAGTATCTAAGACTCTATAGAATGGGTACATAAAAATTGAAGGAGATACAAATGTAGTTAGAAGAATTGTTAAAGAAGAGATATATATGCCCAAGTGTCTCACCTTGGGGAGCACTAGTGCTCTTTGTAAAGAAGAAAAATAGAACTTTGAGGCTATGTATTGATTTTAGACAGTTGAACAAAGTCACTACGAGTAACACATATCTTCTACCCATAACTGATGACCTATTTGATCAACTAAGAGGATAAATAATCTTCTCAAAGATAGATTTGAGATTAGATTCCCATTAGGTAAGGATAAACAAGGAAGACATTGGCAAAACAACTTTCATAACCAAGTATGGACAATATGAATTTGTAGTGGTGTCATTTTCACTAACAAATGTACCAACTACCTTCATATCTTTAATGAATTATATATTTAGAAATTACCTGGATAAGTTTGTCATTATATTCCTAGACGAAATTTTTATTTATTCTAGATCAAGAGGAGCATGAACAACACTTGAGTTTGATACTACAAGTGTTAAGAGAAAATCAATTATATGCCAAGTTAAACAAGTGTTCTTTTTTATAAAAAACAGATCCATTACTCGGGGCACACAATTTTAGAGAAATGAATATCAATAGATCCAAACAAGATTGAAGCTATTAGTGCATGACCTACACGTAAGAACATAATAGAGGTAAAGTCATTCATGGGACTTGCTGGATACTACATGAAGTCCATAGAAGGATTCTCCAATATTGCCCATCCCATTACATCTTTACAAAAGAAGGGAGTTCAATTTCAATGGACCAAGGTGTGAAGAGAGTTTTTAGTTGTTAAAGGAATTACATACTAGTGCACAAATTCTAAATATTTTTGGTCCAAATAAATATTTTGTTGTATGTACAAATGCTTGTAAAGAGGGACTTGGTGGAGTTCTTACTTAAAATTGACATGTAATTTGTTATGAGGCCAAAAATTTCAAAGAATATGAAAAGACTTATGTCACACATGACTTAGAGTTAGCTGCTATAGTTCATGTATTGAAAATGTGGAGACACTACTTAATGGGAAATGAATTTGAGTTAAGAACAAACCACAAATGAAATATTCACTTGAGTAACAAATTTTAAAAGTTATGAAAATAAGATGTCCAAAATTTGTTAGTGTATATGACTTTAATATTAAACATATCTGAGGAAAAGAGAACAAGGTTGTTGATGCACCCAATAGAAGAATACATGCAATGTATGTGCAACCATTAACATGTGCAAATCAAATTAAATATAGAATTTTGGAAGCTCTTATTTCAAATGAACATGATCTATAAGTAAAATACAAATTACAATAATAAAATGTATAGTAGAAATTGTTGATATTATGGTAGTTGCGGGAGGTATTTACCTCCACATGTAAACCTGATGAGGATA
>ML784223.1:181872-235018 GCA_009831015.1 Picea engelmannii | reverse complement strand
CACAAATTTGACCCTTGAATCCACAAAATCCCAATGGCAAACTCCTCCTTGGCTGGTTGAATGGCTTGGCTCTCCTCCTTGGCTCAATGAACAAATAAAACGTTTAAAACCCCTCACGGACCCCTTAAAAACCCGCGGACTGTTTAATTTTTAAGTCGGGCGATTTTTACCCATCGACCCGCGATTTTTAGCCGATTTTTTACCAAAAAATCGCCTAAAAATCGGCCGATTGTTTGGGCGATTTTTTCCTTAAAAATCGTTTTCATGAAAAACTCGCGATTTATCGGCGATTTTTACAACACTGGACTCAAAAGCCCCTTCACAAGTCAACATTAGATTAGACCTTTCCTGTGGGTGTGAAACCCATCATCAAGCCCCCAAGCTCCCAGCTCAAACTACAAGGGGGTTTTTGCCAGACCGAAAGTGTGATGTGGTGCCCACGACAATTCTCACATGCCCAACACCTAGGGCACTTGAGAATACTTGCCCAGAGCTACAAAAATCAACATCCATTTCACCATGAGTGCCAAACAACTTTTGATATCTAACAAATATACACCTAATATCTTTGCAGATGAATAGAAACTTCCCCAGTTACCAGAGTTGAGCCTTTATCACTGCGTTTCATAATCTAGAAGAAAGATCTCGACCACATGCTTAGCTGCAGATATTTTATTGCTTGAATAGAGCTAGAGTTGTGACAAAGCCCACTAAACAAGTTCTAGTTGTGAAATCATACAAAGCTCTTTTACCCAAATTAGATATTGAGCTAGAATAACCACATTTGAGACATAAGATGGGCAACCAAATTAAAAGAAAATTTCTCAATGGGAAATTTCTAAATGGGACTAGGAGGATAAAGCTGTCGACAGTGGGGAAAATTAAAGTTTTTCTTGTAGCAACCATTGCACCAAAGGCTAACAAACCAGACTGATGGAATCTGTCACTTCTCTTCAACTTCAGAAACATTTGTCATAGCTTTTGAGATTGCAAATGTAACAAACTTTTTAAAGAAGCTATAAAACAAAGAAGAAGCATCAATATGTCTAAATTGCAGTTGAAGAGATCATACTGGTGATAGAAACAGGTTGCCACCCTATCTATGCTCTCAGAACCTCCATGTGTAGTAGACATCCAATATTAACCTTTTGTAAAACCAGACACCAAACCCACCATTGTCCATCAACTAATGCTTAGAAGTTTGGCTGTAACTCATAGTTTTTAAAATCGGTCAGAGTCAAATCAACTTTATCAACTCGGCCGAGTTGATTGCTGACCGATTTGACTCGGCTATTTAATCGATTCAGTGGTCGGTTTGGTACTGAACCAGCCGAGTCAAAGAATGACTTGGCCGGTTCCTTTCCAAACCTGACCTACTCGGCCGAGTAGGTACAGGACCCCACCCACACGGATTCTAGGTTAAAAAAAACAATTATTTTTAATAAAAAAACAAAAACCTAACATCTAAACCTTCATAAAATCCTCACTAACTTCAATCTAGGTGCTTGTTGCCCATAAAGAGTATGCTGCTGATATCAATTATGACCTCTCAAACACTGGACCCTGCCTCAAACAAGTGCTTCACAGCTGTAATCATTGACTGTCACTGACTTTGTCATACAAGAAACTCGCTAAAAATGACTCCTACAACAGTCCTTTCCCACATATCTTACTGCTTAATGACAATACCCTCAGTCCTTTTCCACATATCTTACTGCTTAATGACAATACCCTTGAATCTGCCTGTGTAAAAAATGATCTGGGCGCTATTTCATAAGAGAAATGTGCTGCCAATTGCTGGTTAGATAAAAAAACCTGCTGGTATAATACCCTTAAAATCAACATGCTGGTTTCTGAGGTAGTTTACTGCTTGAACAGACCCAAAATCAGACTTCTGAGATAATTTCCACAAAAGCTGCATACTTCTGAGATGATCCCATGTCTAGCAGAGGTGATGAGTTTGATGATTCATGTTGATCAATGATATGTAGTAGACCAGTATCTTGTACTTGTAGCATGTTTTATGGACTCTAGAGGCCATTTAGAGCTTCACTGATTATGTATTTTGTTGCTGATATGTATTGCACTCAGTGCCATTTTGATATATACACCCTATATGGTATATAGATGAGCAAACTTTGCATATTTTGTCTCTAATGGTATGGAATCTTTAAAATAATTTTTTTTATTAAAATTTAATTATTTAATGTATTTTTTAGTGAACTGAGTCATTGAAATCAGATCGGTCCGAGTCAATCCAAGTCCAAGTCGAAGTCCAAACTGATAGGTGACTGAGTCGAAGTCCGAGTACGAGTTTAAAAACATTGCTGTAACTAACCTTGACATGGAAAAAATTAATAAAATTTGAGATAAATACAATTCTATTGGCAACAATCCTCTTCAAACACTTGAATTTTAACAACCTGTGAGTGAATATACCTGTGTCATTCTAGTCTCTGAACTAATCCAATGAACATCAATAGAATTTCAGGATGTTGCAATCTGAAAACTAAATCAGTGGTGGTGTGCAGATCCTTAAGGTTAGAGGAAGCCAACTGAAACTATAAACATCCAAGTTGCAGTGAGTGAGCATAGAAAGCCATGGGAACAACATCATCCATTCAAAGTTGCAATGTCTAAATAGTGAAAGAGCACTGTTACCAGAGTTCTCAAGAAAATATTTGCAGAGATTGAACCACAATAGAAAAAGTAGAGCCTCAAAGCATTTCTTAATCCATGTGCAGCACATCAAACCCCTAAACCCTGCATAAGGCCTCAAAGCATTTCTTAATCCATGTGCAGCACATCAAACCCCTAAACTCTGCATAAGGATGCAAGCCAAAGGTAGAAAATCCTCACCAATAATCACCACATGAACACAATCCATCCTTGAAATGATGGAAGCGGTTTGCATCCCTAACAATAATTTCTCGTCCCACAATCTTGCAAATGAATTTGGTGGCAATGTGGCAGTCTCTGCACATTCGAAGGTTCTTCATGATACGGATAAGTGTCCCTGCAGGTGTGCTGATCAGTCCAAAAGAAATAGCCAACTTCTCACTATGATGTAAAAGAATTTGTTCCTTATCCTCCACTGACACATCATGCAGCACGAGTTTTGTGTCAGGAAAATACCCTTTCTCCTTCATATGCGTGTCCAGTCCCTTCAATGTTGCATATATCTCTGCAGTTTGCAGATGGGAATTGTCTTTTACCATGAATGTATGTACCCTATTATTGATCTCAATCCAACTGCATGCTACCTTTTTTTTGAGGCCCATGTCTTCCATTGCTTTTCTAACCATTGCCACATCATCCCACATACCGGCAGAAGCATAAATGTTTGAGAGTAGAATATAAGTTCCATCATTCTGTGGTTCAAACTGTATCAGGTATTCTGCTGCCTGTTTTCCTAGTGCTATGTTTCCATGTATACAGCAGGCACCTAGTAATGCACCCCACACCCTAGCATCAGGTTCAAAAGGCATGCAGTTTATGAAATCCTCTGCCTTATTGAGTCGCCCTGCTCGTCCAAGAAGGTCAATCATGCAAGCATAATGATCCATCGTTGGTGTGATGCCATGATCTTGACTCATTGCATCAAAATAGAGAAAGCCTTCATCCACTAGGCCTGCATGGCTGCATGCYGAGAGAACACCAATAAAGGTGATGTGATCAGGGTTATTGCCTGCCTCTACCATTTGTTCAAACAACTGCAAAACTTCTTTTCCACACCCATGCTGGGCATATCCTACAATCATTGCATTGAATGAGATTGCATTTTTGTCAGACATTTTATTGAATATTTGGTGGGCGTTATCTATAGTACCACATTTGAAATACATTGTAACAAGGGCGTTGTTTACAGACATAGATGACTCAAATCCATTTTTGATAATCTGGGAATGGATATGCTTGCCATAACCCAGAGCAGCTAGACTAGCACATGCACTCAGAACACTAGAGAAAGTCCAACTGTCCTGTTTCAGTCCTCCTTGATGCATTTGGGAAAAGAGTTTAAGACCCTCCTCACCAAATCCATATTGAACATATCCTGATATCATTGCATTCCAAGGGACCACATTCTGCTCTGGAATTTTATCAAATAGTTGGCGTGCAAATTCCATTCTCCCGCATCTTGTGTATCCTGCAATTAACGCTGTCCATGCATACACATCTTGTGTAGACATTTTATCAAACACCTTGTGCGCATCATCCATACCCCTGCATTTAGCATACATGTCAACAATGGCACTCCCCACAAAAACATCTGACTCGAATCCACTTTTGATTATGCCAGTGTGGACTTGTTTACCCTCTTCTAGAGCTTGTAGGCCAGCACACGCACTAAGAATGCTTCCGAACGTGAACTGGTCCGACTTCATGCCTGCTCGCTGCATCTCACAAAAAAATTCAAATGCCTGCTTGCACTGCCCTTGCTGTGCATATGCCGAAATCATTGCAGTCCATGAAATGAAATTCCGTGCAGGCATTCTGTCAAACAGTCGGCGTGCATCCTCTGCACTTCCCCATTTGGCATATCCTGCAATCATAGTAGTCCATGACACCGTATTTCGCTCGGCCATCTCACTAAAAAGCTGCCGTGCATTGTCCATGTCCCCACAACTGACATAACCTGCAACCATGTTGTTCCATGAAAATATATTTCTCCGGGGTATTTTGTCAAAAGCTTTCCGTGCATCTTTCACATTTCCACACTTGGCATAGAAGTTGACGAGATGGTTTTGAATGAAAACTGTTTCACTAATTCCTGTTTTAAGTATATGGGAATGGACCTGTTTACCTTGTGCTAAAGTTTTTGCCTTGGCACATCCTTGTAAGAGAGTGCCATATGCTGCCGAATCTGAAAGATGATTACACAAAACAATGTCCACGGCCTCTTTGAGGCGTCCTTCTTTGCACAGGGTATTGATATCCTCTTTCTCTGTATCTGTATGAATAACAACAGCAGCGGCAGCAATGCTACGAGATCTTAGAGGAAGAACCCCGTAAATAACTGTTCTAGAAAGCTGCAGGTGGATCATTTGATTTATTCATCCACTCCGACAGTATTCAGGTTACAGACAAGAGCGAATGAGCATGCTACGCCATGCTACGATGATAGCTACTCCGAGCATATGGGATTTGCAGCCATTTTATACGAATTCTTCGCCTATGGCGACAGATACTCTCTACCGCCATCAGGTCAGGGTACATGCATAAGACAGCAAACAGAGGAACACAAATGGCCATTTTTCTTGAGTCCGGAAAAAGAACAAAAAGTGAAACGGTAGGAGAGCAGATTATTATTGGAGCCAATTAAGTGGTTTATCTTTGTAACTGAAGATTTACGAGGATAAAATTTAGGAAATCTACAGATGGTGTATGTGTTCCTGATTAAAGTTACTAAAATATAAAACAAAAAATTCATCTAACCATAAAATATCAAAATAAGAGAAGGGGTTAAAATACTCTTAAAGAACCCTAAAATATCAAAATAAGAGAAGGGGTTAAAATACTCTTAAAGAACCCTTCAGCATGCACCATAAGAATCTTCTTAACCACATGTGATAGCATAATTGGTGATGCGTGCACATACTCTCTTGGTATGTGGGAGATCACAAGTACAAGTTCAAGCCTTGTGTCTCTTGGGTTGCGGTTTAGCACCCTTACCATCCACGAACGTGGGGAAGTATTGGTGAGTTTCTTGCCCCTTTTCTTTGGTGAAAAAACATAAAACTCTTTTTCACATTTCCTTTCGAGTTGGGTAAACTTCTTACTTATAATTTTGGGCTCCTTTGCCAAAAGTATAGAGGGTATACACAAGGTACATTTCCTTTCCTTGTTGTTAGTATAGTATTTAAGCTTTTTATGTGAGAAAGTAAACTTGAATTATTGGGAGGTAGGTCTCACACTCTTTCCACCCATGTTTAAATTTTCAATGAGATTTTGGCTCATTGTGATAAGGCTCGAAGGGTAGATGTCTTCAGATGTCTTAGCCCTTACTAAATCATAAGTTTCTTGCTAGGTGTTGGCTTGCAGCGTGTGGGCACTAGCCTACGGGTTACAACAATCAACTGGATTTGAACTTGAGCAATGCCCACGTAATTCCGGTCAGTTATTGATTACTTTAGATTAAAAAAAAAGTTTGTTCCCATGACCATCCTCTTAGTTTAATGTTCAAGTTTGTTGTGTGAGGAAAAATGGAATTGAAATTGAAAGCTTACAAGAGAATAAAAGTTGATCCATGACCATGAGTTGAATTGAGATGAATTGAGGTTCTTATCTATGGTTAAGGTTTCCACCCTCGTCGCCATGATATATTATGAAAATTTTTAGAGTAGGAGAGATAACCAGGTGAATTTAAGGAACATTCATTGCCATCGACATGGTTATAGCGACTAAAGGTACGAGAAAGTGTTTGAAAAGGAAGAATATGACTTTTAAACCTTGGTTGCATAGGCATCCAATAGAGGGAGACAAGCTTGATCAAAGAATAAGTAATTTGTAAGGAAGCTTGCAAAAGCCCCATAAATCAAAATAACAACCCCATCGCCTAGGGGAAAGACTTCTATCTTCATGAAAAAGGTTTTAATCGGAAAGTTCAAGGAACAATGGAACAATGGTCAAAGAATAAGGTATCAAACTCTAGGTTACAAAATATTGGATTCCACTAATGTAGGGGTCTTTGAATTTTTGCTTTGTGGTCTGGGTTACATTGCCTTCCAATTCCAATCCAAAGATGACCACACCTTGATCTTTAGGAGCAAAGCCCATTTTATGGGCTCGTGGGCTTTATATGAATTGTTGGTCATTAGAATCCAACCTTAAAGAGGATCTCCCCAAAGCTATTCCAATATGGATCCACCTCTCACACCTACCATTGATATTATGGGATGAATTGACCTTCCGAGTGGATTGGAATTAACATTTGCAAGTTCAAAGACGGGGTGGCACCAAATGCAAGTCATTGTGCATGTGCACAAATATGCATCAAAGTGAACTTAGATAAGGGCCTTTCTAGGATAATACCACATAATTTAGATGGTTAATGACTTTTCTAGAATTTGAATTGTGAGCAACTCCCTTTTAAGTGTAACAAGTGCCATGAATGTGCCCATTTTGCAAAAAATAGCAAAAAGGGGCAACTGCCTCACCAAATCACCGAGGCGAAGAACTACCCATGCAAATAGTTAAACTACACAAGAGAAGGTAACATCCTCTACAACCTAACTAAACCATTGCCACTGCATCAACAATAAACCATTTTAGGATTTTAAACAATGAAAAGAAGGATGAGGAACCACTATAAACAAATCTGACCCCCAATGATGAGGAAAAGGAGGACGTTAAGGAAGAAACCATGTTGGGTGAAGATGAAAAAGGGCAAGACGGTCAGGAGGAGACTAATGGATAAGACATCCTCCCATTATCAGAAGCACAAAGGGGAAATGATTGTGGAAGGGACTCCATCATATGCATGCATATTGAGAAAGAAGCATACACTCTCCTTCAATGCCCCCTACTTATGGGAGGTAGAAATTTAAAGAAGGAACCCAAAGAGAGGGAAGTGGGTGAGAACAAAGCAATGGGATCTCAATCCCTCCTCACCAATTATGGTTATATTCTAGAAAACCTAGATGAAGTTTAGGTATTTCTTACTAGTGTATCTTGTTATATCACTAAATTGTCAAATTGTATAAAAGCATAAGAACTATAAGTAGTAAGAATTTAGGAAAAAATGCATTGTTAACCCATCTTGGCCTAAATTGCAGATGGGAGGAACAATGACTTGGAGGAAAAGTTAGGCTTCTTTTTTTGTATTTACCGGTATAGTGACAACGTTTTTTTGTTTATTTCAATACAATTATAACATTGCTATGAAAAAAATAAAAATAAAAAACAAACAATTATCGCACCAAAAGGCACATTCTACAATCTAGTATGGAAGAGATTAGTAACATCTATACTGCTTTCGTGGACAAATTAAAAATTAAAAAATAAAACTATAAATTAATTCACAAATGTGTGTATGTGAGTACAAAATTCCTTGAGGTGTGAACCTTTCTTCAAGTTTTTCATTGTCAAAAATTTTGTATCTCAAAAAAATTTGAACTGTATTGGTGCTTGATAGATCTTAGGTTAAGATGAATCTATATTGGTCTTTACAGTAGATGAATAATTAATAAAATGAAATGGTGTAGTAGCTCAAACTTTATTCTTAGCTTGACATATGGTATCCAAAAAAACATTCACTCCATACTAGTTGAGTTTTTGACTAAATATATTTTGGTTGTCGCCACATGTTAAGATATGACTTTTTTTTTTTGTTAATTTAATTTGTTTTTTAATGTTTTGAAGTTAAGCTCGAGGACAAAAAATCATGATTTAATTTCAAAGAACAAAATTGCATTCTTCAAAATGTTGTGACAACATCCCAACAACTCGCATATAGCATCAAATATCAGCGCTAAAAGGAGGATATTCCTCACCCAAGAAGCATATAAGCATATAAGCATGTATATGTAATAGTCCCAACTATTTATCCCCATATATCAACATTCCAAATTATACAACAAAAAACCCTAGCTCTCCACAAAATCAGAAGTTTGGAGTATCACCACCATGACGTAAAAAATCTATTAAAGGAAAAAACATATTTAAATAGACCCGAGTAAACCGAAAACCCGAAAGAAAACATAGACAACTCCTAGAACAACAACAACTTTAAGTAGTGCATTGTCTCAAACATGAAATGGGGGATGGTAATAATATGAAGTCTACCCTTTCCTTTCTTCTTGAATAAACCACTGTCCATGAGCCATTTGTATCCCATCTTTGGATAAAGCATTGATAACATGTTTTCTTTCCTTGTAAACATGATTGAAGGAGATATTAATAAATACAAAACTGTAGCCACAAACCTCCTCAAGTAATGGTATAAGCAAAGAATAATTTAAACAATTATATACCCCCTTTAACCACTTAATCACATTCAAAGAGTCTCCAAAAACTTGTAACTTTGTAGCCCCTTTTTGACTTTGCAAAGAAAGTAGGCGTTTAAGAGGTTTAAGTTCAACAAAATTGTTAGTTCCTTACCTCGACCTAGCTCTAAATTTCAATCAATGAGAGTCATTAAGGAACATAAATCCTCTAGCTCCATAAATTTGGGGGTCATCGTGGGCTACCCCATCAAAATATGCCCATGCCCCTACCTTATCCACATCCTCCTCAACAATTTGTCTTAATGTCTTGTCCAACTTTTCTCGAGGGAAGCTCTTGAGGACACATAATCCCTAAGAAGAAAACGTAATTGGGGGTATTTTTCTATCCTCAAACAAATTAGAATTTTTGGCCAACCAAATGCCCCAAACCAAGGTTACCAGAAGTGCTTTAAAAGCCTTTGCTATTTTATTACCACATTGTCCCTCTTAAGCCTCTTCAACAAAAGAACCACTCCATATATTTCTTAGCCTTGTCAAACATTCAATCTCCATCCAAACTTGTATAGTATATGCATAGCTCATCATAAGGTGTGTGATTGATTCCTCACATACCTTGCAAAGATGAAACCTACTTGGACCTAACCTATTCCTCTTTTGCACATTATTTCAAGTCAAGTCGTTGTTATTCAAAATCAACGGCATGGACATTTGAGACCTAGAGGGACACTTGAATTTCTAAACAATCCTTCTCCACCACACAATATTTCTTTGGATCCTACTCAATATTAAGACATCATAATCTACTTTTGGAGTTTAAACCCCACAAGGAGTTTTAGCCCAAATAAGCATATCCTTTTTTTTTTTTTTAATCTTAATATGGATAGACTTTATTCTAGCAACAAAATCCTCCCAGAAAGTGCATAATCTCCCCTAAAATCAAGCCTACTACTTGATAGCAATTCAGGGTCCAAATGGAGGCGAGATTAGNCTCAAGATTAAGACATCATAATCTACTTTTGGAGTTTAAACCCCACAAGGAGTTTTAGCCCAAATAAGCATATCCTTTTTTTTTTTTTTAATCTTAATATGGATAGACTTTATTCTAGCAACAAAATCCTCCAAGAAAGTGCATAATCTCCCCTAAAATCAAGCCTACTACTTGATAGCAATTCAGGGTCCAAATGGAGGCGAGATTAGACTCAACAACATGAAAAAGATTATAGTAACCTCTATCTCTTAGAGACTGAACCATGTGAAATGGGAGCCTAAAATCCAATCCACTCCCCACCCAAGGATCCACCCTCAATCTGACACTTCGTCCATTCCCCACCCTCATGTCAAGATAGGATGATATGGAAACATTATTTGTAATATTTGTTTTAAATATTAATCCACAATAAATGATAAAACCAATTTAGGTCTTATTGTAAATGGTTTTTTATTTTATTTTTTAGTTATCCTCTTTCAACACTAAAAGACCTTGAAATATCCATGTAGCTAATTTTTTCCACCACACATTTTTCTCATTTTGGAGGTTTGACCTCCCCTTATGGCTTGATCTACATTGCATGGCCCTATCATAAATTTCCCATCAATGAGTGTTTGGGGAGTTGGGTAACCACATAGTGAATCCAAGGCTCCTCACCATCATGATCCCCCCATGACTAAAGTAAAGTGGAAGAGGCTTGGGTGGAATGATCTCAAGAGCTCCTAGAGTTTGAGGACTAGAGGAGGATAAAAAAACTAACTCACTTAGAGGGCCATGCTACCACATGCCGTTATATCAAAACAACCACGCTCCAATGTCAATGTTGTCATTTCACATTTCTTGAGTGATAAGTTTCTCAAGGGGTAACTATTAACTAGCAATTGCTCATGGTGGTGCAATGCAATGTCACTATTGACCTTTTTCTTACAAATCCTGAATAGAAGTAATTCATAATTTTGTTTTTTAATGCATGAAATGTATAGTCTCACCCTCGACACCGAGGAAGGGAGAATTAAAGAGAATAAGGGTTGATACATTGCAAAAAGGATAATAGAAGTTGCAAACTTTTTAGAAGCTAGTCTCTAAATGAGTTCTCCAATTATGCATAGCTTACCATTGAGCATTATACCATGTCCAACAAGTTCTTCTTATGGAACAATGTGTGCAATGTCTTGACCAAAATCACTTATTCTAGGGAATTATTATGGTTAATGATGTGATTAATCTTAATAAAAGCTCCAATGGAGCATTAGAGCCATTACAAACCTAAGACCTCCATTGAATTTGAGTTTGAAGTTGCTACAAGTTTTCCAAGACAATATCAATGATCTTATGATGAGATCCTACTTTAGTTACAAATCTATGTTCCTCCTTTCGTCCAACATGCCCATCCACATTCCTTTCGACATTCCCCTTCACTTTAGCATATGTTAGTAACTATTTACTTTTAACAAGTGTTTCCATATCAACCTCATATCCATTGAGTCAGGAGACACAAATATTGAATTGAGTTACGCTTCTTTATCCTACACATTTCCCATTGCAATGAAGAGATTTGAGTTTTCTAACAAAGTTTGCATTAAATATAGGGTGAATACTTCGAGGACCATAACCAAACTTCCCAATTTTAGTTGAACCCTTTGTTTCAACAACTACCACCTTTTCTTGTACATGATATAATTTTTGCAACCCATTGATACGATGCACTTTGGTTTGTGAATCATTGTGTATGTTTTTGGTCTTTTTCTATTTTGTTTTGTATTCTTGATAACAATCACATGGACACTGCATCCATCAGAGATTTATGTATTATATAAGGTATTTGTGTCTCATTGCATTGAATTGTATCCATTTCCTTTGCTACTTATTGCTTTTGTGTTGTTTTTGAGAGTAAATGGGTGTGTTTTCATTTTTGGGTTTGCCTCTCTTCCTTGTATTATTCTTTGTTGAAGCATGGAGGTCATGGCATGAATATTTCAATTAGAATACTATTTCTTTGGGATTGAAATAGTATCCCATCAAGGCATGTTAGTTGTTTAGGATTTCAAAAAAGAATAGAGAATCCTCACCATCTGTAAATATGGGGTAACATCTATGCCATATGTTGACTTATGTTATCAATGCCCATATAATTTGGTATGGTAGGTGTAGTAAGGAGGAGAAGAGAATTATCAATTAGTTTATGTTATCTATCTCTCATAATACAAAGATCCCTTATGTGGGTTAGTGGTGGCAAATAGTGTAGCTCTATAATAATCAATAAATAATATATATTGAGAATGTATAGAAAAAATTAAAGAGAATGTCGAGCTCGCTCACCCGAAGGAATCTCAAAACCTTTGGTAGATATTGAATACTTCCTCATGTTCTTCTTCTTCTAATAACTCTCACCAAAGTTTAACAAATTTCCATCATCATCATTGACATCGACACAGACATCAAATGAATTTTGTATGGTGATTCCATTGATGAACTCATAGTACTTATCAAAATCAGGTCCTATCCCCCTCGTAGTCACCCAATGATATTGGCTTATGGATATTTTTCTTCTTTTTTAAATCAAGAAAAATAAGCATTTCCTCCCTACAACATTAGATGGTGTAAAAGATGCCATAAAAATGTGATGCATTAAAAATGTAAGATGTATTAGATGGATTTGAATTGTGCTGCAATATCTCAACTAAATGATTTATTTTTCTCCCATCTTGATTTTGACACATATATTGAGATTCCCCGTTGGAAGAGGATCAATGCCATTCAATTATTGAGATGGGATTTTTCATGGGGGTTGGGATTTTTTGTGAGAGCAACTATCATGGAATGAAGAGTAATGAGTGAGTTTGTGAGTGAGATCTTTTGCAATGTTGTAAAGAGGGAAATTACAATCATCCTTTCCCATCAAAGGATATTGATCATATGTTAACCACCCAACAAGCTGGTGGCACCAACCCTTTGAGTGATACCATGTATCTTCATAGAGTAATGGGTTATTGTTGATGTGGTATTTGCAAAATCTATCCTATAGGGATAGCTGGAACCAACACTATTATGTGCTTTTAATTTAATGGATGTCAATCCACATACATGAGTGGGGACATCAATATTTGGTGGAGGAATGAATGTGTTTGAATATTTTATTAATCACAACTCATTAATTATCTAACCAACCTAGAATAGGTACTAATTGTAAAAAATAATCCTTGTAGATCAAGATTTATTGAATGATTGTGAAAATGAATACTCACTACCATTCCTTTTCAACTCAAAATTGCAACCATAAATTTCAAATTATTTCCATTAAACATATGTATCCTACATGAATATTTGGTTCTAATCCCAACTATTTTAAATAGCCTATAAAAGTTCTATCCAAATCATTGCAAAACACTTCACAATTTGGTAACCTAGATTTGGAAGTAAATATTGTGAAACATGTAATGCTCTGCCAATCATCATGAATGTAGGTGTAAGTGGATAATTTCCAAAATGTCATGTCACCCATGTTTGTATGGTTTCCTTTCTAATTTCAAATGACTAAGTTATGGATTTTCCAAGTTTTAGTTATATCAGATAGGACCGTGAGGGGAATATTTTCTTGCATTAAAAAGTATTAGCATCAAATTGGAAAATACATACATTATTTGTGTAGATTTTAACCTTGTACAATATTTTACTGCAAATAGATTTTCAATAAAAGAACAAAAAATATACAATGGAAAATACACACATTACACATAGATTTTTCCCCTAGAAACCCAAACCTGGAAAACCAACATAATCTATATTCATTCATAGTGATATATTGTTTACAATACAATATACATATAGGAGCAAGCGGCATCCAAAACCCTAACCCAATGAACTGGATTAGTCAACAACCCTAATTCCTTAATCAAAAATAGAAAACCATCGAAAAAAAAACATGTGCCAAAAAACCGCCCAACAATGGACAGGAAATATGAAAGAAAAATGTGACACGTTTCCCAAGGCAAAACAAATTCTCCAGGGAACTGCCCCCAAACCCCAATGCAGGGGGCCTAACGCCCCCCCTCAAACCCCCCATGCGTGTCTGACACAACGTAACAAGCAATAGGGCTAGTAGTACAAAGAATATAACACATACCCAACATTCTCACACTTGTTGTTTTATTTGCATACAAGGGGGTTACAGGGTTACATAGTCAACAATCTAGGGTAGCAATGCCCATGGATCCTCTACACCAAGAGAAATTCTCAGTGCTCACATATTTTGTTAATGAATCTCCAACATTCTTTAAAGTGTCCACCTTCATCAAAAACACTTTCTTTTCTTCAACCATGTCTCTCACAAGTGATATTGAATATCAATATGCTTTGTCTTTGAATGATAAGCCAGGTTCTTCGCCAAAAAAATTGTACTATGATTGTCACAATCTATCCTAACAACTTGTTTTACCAACCCAATATCCGAACAAAACGTTTGTAACCATATTGATTTCTTACTTGCATGAGTGGCTGCCATGTATTCAACTTTTGTAGTTGAAAGTGCAACTACAACCTGTCTTTTGCTCATCCAACTGATTGCTCCTCCAAACAGGTTAAACACATACCCGCATGTAGATCTCCAACGATCCAGATCTCCAGCCCAGTCTACATCCACAAAGCCATGTATGTCCAACACTTTGTCCAATCCTGGTCTTCCTTGGTAGCACAATCCACAGCTAGCAATGCCACACAAATACCTGAAAACCCTTTTTACTATTGTCCAATGCTCCTTCCCTTGTTTTGACATTTACCTGCTCAAAACTCCCACTGCATGTGCAATGCCCGGTCTAGTACAGACCATTGCATACATCAAACTGCCAATTGCACTCGCATATGGAACATGAGACATTTCCTCCTCCTCTTCTTGTGTCTTGGGACATTGATTCCCAGATAAATTTACACCAACAAGAATAGGGACCTTGACTGGTTTACATTCCTGCATATTAAGCCTCTGCAATATTGTCTCAACATATTTTCTCTGATTTAACCAGAGTTTCCACTTTTTCCGATCTCTTTTAATTTCCACGCCCAAAATGAAATTTGAAGCACCGAGATCCTTCATGTCAAATTTAGAGGACAATTGAATTTTCACATCCTGGATAATCTCCTTGTTGTTTCCTATCAACAACATGCCATCCACATACAATACCAAATAAATCAAATGATCACCAATTAATTTAAAATACACACAATTATCCTCTTTACTTCTTGTGAAGCTAAGTCCCAACATAGAAGTATCAAATTTTTGATACCACGTCCTTGGTGATTAATTTAAATCATACAGAGACTTTTTCAGCTTGCATACCAGCTCCTTCTTTCCCTTCACAACAAATCCTTCTGGCTGCTTCATATAGATTTCTTCTTCCAGATCCCCATGTAGGAATGTTTTCTTCACATCCATTTGTTCTACTCAAAATCAAATGCAACATCAACATATAACATAAATCTTATAGAAGTTAACTTGGCAACATGAGAAAAAATCTCACCAAAATCAATTCCCTCAACCTGGGAATAACCCTTTGATACTAACTGAGCTTTGTATTTCTCCACTTTTCCTTCTTCATTCAACTTCTTTTTAAATACCCCTTTGTTGCCAATGGGATTTCTTCCAGTCGACAACTCCACTAGATCCCAAGCCTCATTCTTATCTAAGGCTGCCATTTCTTCATCCATGGATTTTTTCTAGAGCTTTCCATCCTTTGAATCCACTGCCTCCCTGACAGTTATAGGATCATCATCAATAATAGACAAAGCAAAATTTGAATGGAAATCATATGGAGCATACCTTTCCGGTAGCCTTCTTTCTCGAACCGATCTCCTCAATACTGGAGTATGGGGATCTTCTTCTTTTGATTCATGTTCTTCTGTAGAGTCTGATTTATCATCATTTAAATCAAACTCTATTTTCTCTGGTTCTTCCTTACTTGGTAAGACTTTCTGTTTAACAACATCCTTCATTTCTCTAAATACCACATCTCGGCTATACACAACCTTCTTAGTTTATGGGTTCCAAATCTTATAACCTTTGAGACCATCTTTATACCCAATAAAGTTAGACTTTTAAGTCTTCTTATCTAGCTTACTCTTGTTTTCCTTTGGAACATGAACATAGGCCTCACAACCAAATACCTTGATATGTGTAAGAGAATGTTTCTTACAAGTCCATACCTCTTGTGAATTCTTCTCATCCAACGTTGATGAGGGTGATATGTTGACCAAGTAACATGCAATACCCACTACCTCTGCCCATAATTCTTGCCCTAACACGACACCACTGATCATGCGCCTTTCTTTTTCCATCAACGTCATGTTCACCCTTTCTGCAACTCCATTCCGTTGAGGTGTATATAGAGTATTCTTCTGCCTTGATATACCACACTTCTTACATAATTCTTCAAATTCATTCCTGCAGAACTCTCCACCATTATCTGTCATCATCACCTTAATTCTTTTCTCTGTTTGATTCTCAACAAGAGCCTTAAACTCTTTAAACCTGTCAAAGACTTCAGATTTATTCCTGAGGAAATATATCCAAGTATTCCTCGAGAAGTCATCTATAAATGAGACCTAGTACACATATTTTCCCAATGATGAAACTGACACAGGTCCAAAAACATCACTGTGAGCTAGCTTTAAAATTCCTTCTGCCCTCGTTGCACCAGAGGGGAATCTTACCCGATTTTGCTTTCCATATACACAATGTTCACATATAATCAAAATCTAGAGAGCAGTTAGACACACCTTCAACCATACCTTTACCATGTAGTAGTCGAAGACCCTTCTCTCCAATATGCCTCAGTCTTTGATGCCACAACATAACCTTTTCTCCAGAGACTATAGGAGTTGTTTCTTCTTCAAATCCAATATCAGGAACAATGGAACTATTACACCCATCACTAATATTGCTTCCTTGCATCTTATACATAGTTCCAAACGAAACTCCCTTCAACAACACCATTGCTCCTCGAA
Organism: Picea engelmannii; assembly: GCA_009831015.1. NCBI lineage: Eukaryota > Viridiplantae > Streptophyta > Pinopsida > Pinales > Pinaceae > Picea > Picea engelmannii. The sequence goes on along the minus strand of ML784223.1, from coordinate 218,092 downwards.
CCATCCTGCAGGCTTTCTTTTCGAATATTTTTTTTACCCCTGCATCGTCCATTTTGCTTACAAAAATCAAATTTCTGGCCAAACCTGGGATGTGCAGAACACTAGGTAGTATTCTAATCCTTCCATCTATGAGCCTCAACTTGAATTTTCCTCATCCTATGATTCTGGTTGTCGAGTCATCACCTAGGAAAACATTACCTCCATCATACCTTTCATATTCACAGAACCACTCCTTGTGGGGATTCATATGAAAGGATGGACCTGATTCAACCAACCATGCCTCATGGTCTGCATGTGTGCTTGAAGAATTCTAGTACACATATCCTCCTTCTTCCTTGGAGGTATTTTCTGTTAGAGTTTAAGCTATTATTAGGTTTCTTTTTAATTCACTAGATAACCATAGCATAGATAGGATCACTGAGAAAAACACAATCACAAGAGACACATCATTTATCCTAGGAAACCCTCATGGGGGAGAAAACCCAACAAAAACTTCCTTAATATACATAGCCAATACAATGACAAGAGAATAAACCAAACACTACATAAAGTCCTCTCCCAAGTAATGTGTCTCTCTCTCTTCCTTCTTCTTCAACTGCAGCTCCAAACTTGCACTCTGGATGATCAAGTGAGTGAGTGAACAAATGAGGCGTTGGCCTCCTTTATTTATACAATTTGGCAGGTGATGAAAGGAGGTGTCTTTTCATTGGCAGTGCTGACTTCTCTTTCTAGGTGGTTAGAACCACCTTAATTAATTCTGGGGGCCAACTTCTCATTTTTCTTATTACAATTAGGGTTTGACAAATCCGCAAAAGGGGATTTGGTCATTTACAATGCCCGACATGAACAATCCACAAAAGGGGATTGATCTAATGAATAATACATCAATAATAAATAGATTACTCTTTGCAGTTACAATATTTCAACACTCCCCCTTAACAAGAAGGGTATTCTACAACAACATCAGGCGAGAGAGAGGGCAACATCATCAACAACATATTGGAACATTGATTGACGTATCTATAAATCATCGAAAGTTTTTCTGATCATCAATAGCAGCAACAACACAACACAAAAGCTGGAGCATTATCAACATCAACACTAGGTTGAGAGTCTTCAATATGAGGCTGACATCACATCATGAAGATGGCTACACAATATCATCAACATGGAGCTGGCATCACATTATGATATTGAAAACACATCATCATCAACACGAAGCTGGAATCACAACACGAAACTGGAAACACATCATCATCAACACGAAGCTAGCATCACAACACAAGGTTGGAAACACATAATCACAACGCGAAGCTTGAAACACATCATCACAGCACGAGGCTGGAAACATCATCACAACACGAGGCTGGCACATCATCACAACACGAGGTTGGCACATCATCACATCATGAGGCTGACACATCATCACAACATGAGGTTGGCACATCATCACAACACGAGGCTGACACATCATCAACACAAGGTTGGCATCACAACACTAGGCTGGCACATCATCATCATGGGGATGGCATCAAAACACTACTCCCCCTTTCGAGGGAGGTCCTTACAGACTACACCAAGCTTATCTCGAAAGTGCTCGAACTTTACACGAGATAAAGGTTTGGTCAACACATCAACAACCTGTTCATCTGTGCTAACATATTGGAGCTTTATTGCTCCTCTCTGCACCATATCACAGATTTAATGATATCATATTTCTATGTGTTTTGACTTGTCATGGAACACAGGGTTCTAGGTCATATTTATTTTGCTCTGGTTATCACATAGGATCAAGGTTGCTTCCATCTCTAGATCGAATAGACATGTCAACAACTTCCGAAGCCATATAGATTCACAACTGGCAGAACAAGAAACAATGTATTCTGCTTCTGCCATGCTGAGAGCAATGCTTGATTGCTTCCTAATCTGCCATGAGATCATGGCTGACCCCAGACTGAAACAACATCCTGAAGTGCTCTTTCTGTCAAAGACACTTCCAGCCCAATCTGAATCAGTATATCCACTAAGTCTAAGGTCATGATCTCCATCATAACTGAGACCACAATCTAATGTACCCTTAAGGTACCTCATCACATGTTTTGCAACAACTAGGTGAACATGTCTGGGCTCTACCAGAAACTAACTAAAGGTGTTCACAAAAAAACAAATATCTGGCTTGGTGTTTGTCAGATACATCAACGATCCAATGATTTGTCTATATAGCGTAGCATCAATCAATTCTAACGAAGAGTCAACCGAGAGCTTCAACTTTGTTTCCATGGGTGTATTCATGGACTTGCACTCCAACATATCAAATCTCTTTAGCATTTCAACTGCATACTTCCCTTGGTTAAGGAAGATCCTCTCTAGGCTCTGCCATACCTCAAGACCTAAGAAATAGTGCATTAGGCCAAGGTCTTTCATCTCAAATTCTGTAGCGAGCTTCTTCTTACATTCAGTGATGAGATTTTCTTCTCCAATTAAGAATAAGTCATTCGCATACAACAACAATATAACCAGCTCATCATTCATAACCTTGAAGTAAAGGTTAGAATCAACTTTACTCTTGGTAAATCCCAAGCTCGTCAAAAAAATATCAATCCTTCCATACCAAGCTCTAGGAGCTTGCTTCAATCCGTACATAGCCTTCTTCAACTTGCACACATGAGTCTTCTTGTCTTCAAATTCAAATCCTTGAGGTTGTTGTATATACACTTCTTCTTCAATGACACCATTCAAGAAAGCATTTTTCACATTCATCTGGTGTAACTTCCACTTCATCTTAGCTGCAAGGGCTATGATGGTTCTGATTGAAGTGTATTTGGCTACAGGAGCAAATGTCTCTTCATAGTCAATGCCTTCCTTTTGAGAGAAGCCACAAGCAACAAACCTTGCTTTATATTTCTCAATACTTCCATCAACATGTTTTATTTTGAAAATCCATTTGGAAGATACCACATCCTTGCTCTTCGGTCTGGGAACTATTTCCCATACATCATTCTTTATAATGGATTGGTATTCTTCTGTCATGGCATCTGCCCATTCTTTCTTTTGAATGGATTCTTCAAAGCAGGTAGGCTCCTTCTCTAAGAGATCACACATCAAATCCATATAACTGGAGAATGGCTTAGGTTTCTTCACTTGTCTCATGGTTCCTTCGCAAACACCATACTTCTCTCCATCTTGAATAAGTTCCCTTGCCCAGGATGGATTTCTCTTGTGGGAGATCATCATCTAGGGAGGTTCTTGAGATTCTATTATGTCATGATCTTCTATAATCTCCTCATCAGGAGAAGCTATGACTTCCCTCACTGGTTCTGCGACTCTGGGAGCTACAGGTTCCTCTTCATATACTTCTTCAAGCTGACATTTTCTTGATTTCTTGAGTGTTGCATCTTCATCAAAGGTTACATCCCTGCTGATATCAATATGATGGTAACCTGGTATATAAACTCTTAAGGCCTTGAAGACCTCACAATATCCAACAAATATTCCCTTATTTCCTGAAGGGTCCAACTTGGTTCTCTTCTCTTTTGGAATATGTACAAATACTAGGTAGCCAAATATTTTGAGATGGCTTACTTCTGGCTTCTTTTTGGAGAACATCTCTTCTGGGGTCTTGAACCCAAGTGCACTATGGGACAATCTGTTTTGTACATATACTGTTGTTTTTCCTACTTCTGCCCATAATCACATTGGATGATCTTGATCATGGATCATGGTCTTCACTGCTTCCATTATAGTTCTGTTCTTTCTTTCTGCTACACCATTTTGTTGAGGATTGTAGGGAGTCGTGAGCTCCCTCTTGATCCCGACATCTTTGCAAAATTTTGCAAACTCTTTTGAGGTGTATTCTCCTCTATTATATGAACTGAGTATCTTGATATTTCTTTTAGAATGATTCTCTATCAAGACTTTGAATTCCTTGAATTTACTGAACACTTCATCTTTTGATTTCAAAAGGTAAACTCGGGTTTTACGAGAATAGTCATCAATAAAAGATACATAGTATACATACCCACTGATGGAGGATGATGGCATTGAGCCACACACATCTGAGTGAGTTCCAAGACTCCTGCTTTACTGTCTCTCTTTGGAAAAGGGTTCTTGATGTTCTTCCCTTGTGCACATCCATTGCACACACCTTCATGGCCAACCTTGAGTTTTGGTAGACCTGTGACTACCTTGCTTACATAAGGTAATGATTTGCAGTTGATGTGGGCTAATATTCTATGCCAAATTTCACATGGATTCTCAATGGAGTGGGTCATGGCTGCTTCTGAGTGACCCTTTAGCTTATACAAGCCACCTTCTTCTTTTCCAATAACAATTGCTTCTTCCATGGTTTTTCCTTTGGCCCACATAAGAACTTCTCCATCTATAAAGGCAACTCTGAAGCCTTTCTTTTCTAAAGATGATATGGAGAGTAAGCTCTTTGTCAAACCTGGTACATAGAGTACATCCTTCATATTCATTGGAGTCCCTGAATTAAGCTTGTAATTTGATTCTCCTACTCCCTTGATAGGGTATTGATAATCATCTCCAAGTGTAACTTTCTGAGAAAACTTATTTTCTGAGAGACAAGAGAGAATGTCTCTTTGACCTGTCATGTGCTTGGAAGCACCACTATCAATGAGCCAAGTGTCCTCACCAGGTGATATTGATCCTAAGAGGGCCGAGATTAAGACATAGTCTTCAATTCATCCTTTTATCATTTTTGTGGGTGGCTCTTCATCTTCAACTGCATGGGCATGATACCTCTTGTTTTTCTTCTTGTACTCTTCTCGTCTAGCTAAACAATGTTTCGCAATATGTCCCATCTTGTCACAATGGTAACATTGGTAGGATGATAAATCTTTTTCTCTTCTTTGTCCCCTCTGAAACTTCTGGAATCTCCTTGGTTGAGATTCTTTATGGATGAATTTGTTTTGGGGGTGAGACTCCTTATGAGTTTCTTTCTGAAAGCAAGACTTCTTTCTTCCTCCTTTAGTGTGAGTAGCTAGGGCTTGATATTCATCTCTTGATAGCAAAGCTTCTCGGTTAGCTACTCTTGATCCTTCTTGAATACATTCTTCCCAAAGACTTTCAAATTGTAGTTTCTCCTTTCTGGCACAAATAGTTTGGATGAATGCATCCCAAGGTCTTGTGAGACCATTAAGGGACGTCATTATGAGTTCGTCTTCGTCTATAGTATCTCCAATTGCTTCTAGTTTTTCTTTGAATTATGATATTCTGGAGAAATATTCCTAGATCGTTTCTCCTTTCTACATCATTGTATTCTTGAGTTGAGTTCTTAGATTCATCTTCTGATTTATGTTATTTCCTTCATATAATCTGGTTAGGGCATCAAACATTTCTTTTGGAGTCTTCTTTGAATACACTTGAGGAATCAAGTGGTCTTTGATAGAATCTGCAACGATTCTTTTGGCCCTAATTGTGTCCTTTTGGTGTTTTGCTTTATCTGCAGCATCGGTGGGTTCTTGTACATCTTCTTTAATGAATATTGCTAGGTCATTCTCTTCAAGAATGAGTCCAATCCTATACTTCCAGGCACAAAAGTTTTCCACACTTTCTAGCTTGTCAACAAGCTTAGTGCTTGCAGGCATCTTTTACCCGGAGCTAGGAAAATGACCAAAAAATGAAAGTGCTCAAAATTGAATTTTGAACTTACTAGGAGGTGCGCTTGGCTGAGGCGAGTAGCCTGGTGTGGTTAGATTACAAAAAATCCAACTTTTTCCCCTTCAAACTTGACCAACGGATTTCTGGACTGGTGCTTCTGGTTTCTTGGTACTTCTGGTTTCCTGGTACTTCTGGTTTTTGGGTGCTTCTGGTACTGGGGAAAACTAGGGTTTCACTTTTCGAGAGATCTAACCACTGAAAAGGTGCGCTGAAGGTGCCAAAGAGTTCCTTGAGGAAGGACACACTTTTCTAGATGGCTTTTGGGCTGAAATTCTTCTTCAATAAAAATCCCTAATTTTCATGTACGACAATAGTGACGTTTTTCTTCTTCTTGTGAAAGATGCTCTCTTCAGCTTAGCTCTGATACCATGTTAGAGTTTAAGCTATTATTAGGTTTCTTTTTAATTCACTAGATAACCACAACATAGATATGATCACTAAGAAAAACACAATCATAAGAGACACATCATTTATCCTGGGAAACCCTCATGGGGGAGAAAACCCAACAAAAAATTCCTTAATATAGATAGCCAATACAATGCCAAGAGAATAAACCAAACACTACAGAAAGTCCTCTCCCAAGTAATGCGCCTCTCTCTCTTCCTTCTTCTTCAACTATAACTCCAAACTTGCGCTCTAGATGATCAAGTGAGTGAGTGAACAAATGAGGCGCTGGCCTCCTTTAGTTATACAATCTGGCAGGTGCTGAAAGGAGGTGTCTTTTCAATGGCAGGGCCGAATTCTCTTTTTGGGTGGTTAGAACCACCTTAATTAATTCTGGGGGACGACTTCTCATTTTGCTTATTACAATTAGGGTTTGACCAATCCGCAAAAGGGGATTTGGTCATTTACAATGCCCGACATGATCAATCCACAAAAGGGGAATGATCTAATGAATAATACATCAATAATAAATAGAATATTCTTTGTAGTTACAATATTTCAACATTTTCTTCTGTAGAAGGAGCTTCTTCAAATCCCTTCTTTTTCTCAATTTTGGATCTACATATCTTCTTGTAGTGCCCTTCTTTTCCACATCTCCAACATACCTTTAAAAAATTTCTGGGAGATTTAGATCTACCCTTAGACTGAGATCTCCCACTTGAGGACTTAGATCTATTTATTTCATGGGAGCGTTCTCTTGCAAATACTGCATCCGTGCTCTGTCCTTCCATTTTCTTCCATCTCATCTCCTCCGACAACAAGGATGAGGCCACTTCATCAAACTTCAAGGCAGTTGTATTACTACCTATGGCCACAACCAGACTATCCCACGAGTTTGGTAAAGAGCACAGTAAATTGATACACTTATCTTCATCTAAAATTTTAATCTCAATAGATACTAACTGACTTACCACAATATTGAATGCGTTCAAATGCTCTGCCACCGAGTCTCCATCTCTCATCCTCAAGTTATACAACTTCTTTCTCAGGAAAAGTTTATTTACTAGGGACTTATACTAATACAACTTCCCCAACTTATCCCATAAATCTTTGGCTGTAGCTTCCTCTGACACATTCAGTAATACTGAATCTGAGAGACACAGTCGAATTGTGCTCTTTGCCTTCCAATCCAACTTTTTCCAGTCATATGCTGAAGTTCCTGTAGGTGCAGTACCTGGATCCACTGCGATCCACTGATCTCTGTCCACCAACATATCTTCCAACTTGAGCTTCCACAACTCAAAACTTTTCCCATTAAACTTCTCGATCTCCATTTTCGAACTGTTCGCCATTTATTTTCACCTGAAAAATCAATACCACAGATCTCCCACTGTAACAAGGCTTGTCACAGTCCCGAGCCAAACCCTTGACCACAAAGGCATCCTCTTGAAGCCAATAAAGCTTTGATACCAAATGTAGATTTTAACCTTGTACAATATTTTACTGTAAATAGATTTTCAATAAAAGAACAAAAAAGATACAATGGAAAATACACACATTACACAGACATTTTTCCCCTGGAAACCCAAACTGGGAAAACTAGCATATTCTATATTCATTCATGGTGATACATTGTTTACAATACAATATACATATAGGAGCAAGCGACATCCAAAAATCTAACCCAATGACTTGGATTAGTCAACAACCCTAATTCCTTAACCGGAAATAAAAAACCATCGGAAAAAAACCATGTGCCGAAAAACCTCCCAACAATGGACACGGAAAATGAAGAAAATGAGACACGTTTCTCGAGGATTTTTTTTTTCTCGGGGGCTATTGCCCCCCTACATCCCCCCAAGGGGGGCAGGGGGACCTAGCGCCTCCCCCCTCAAACCCCCCTACGCGTCCGACACAATCTAGAAAACACTAGAGCTAGTCGTGCAAATAATATAACACATACCCAACAATTTGCTTAGATACTTCATTTCCATGTATTTTTTATTCAAGCATAATTAAAATTTCATTTTTACAAGTCTAGATGACACCACTAATAAAAAAGGGAGAACAAATCTCCAAATTGTAAAAAAAGAATTGGACAACACTTATTTGACATGATTATCAATCTCATTTTGGCACAATGAGAAGATTCCATGCAAAGAATAAGCTTCCTTTTTCACGTGGTCTAGATTTTGTGGAGATACACCTTCTTATATATCCAATATTACCCTAGACAACTCACATAATCAAAGGATATTAGTCATTTATCCTTACAATGAATAAGAATTTCATGTTTCTAAGTTAGCTCCACCTTGTATTATAAGCACATATTGCTTATGGTGTTATAGAATAACTTGATGTGATCTCAATGCCTTAATATTTCACGAGGATTTATTGGTTGATCATGATAAGTTCAATTGATATTGCATTACATGTTTCTCATGGAGGTGGGGTTGATAAAGACTATTGGAATGGTGGTTAGCCTCAATTTAGTGGTGGTTATAATATATATTAGGCTACAATTTATCTTGAGTTCCTAAATAACATAATATCTAGTTTCATGTGTCATCATTTTGAGTTAGCTTCATTTTGAAAATATATTTATGAATATGAGCTAAAGGAATTGGGACATCATCAAAAGGTTCATATACAATGATTAATGTTAATGGAAGGATACAAATAATATTAAAACTAAACTAGATGCAGATTAGAAGCCTTCCTCATACCACAACAAATATAAGTAGACCCGAGTGATTAATTGCTAACACCAAACTTGAGTGACAGTTTCTTTAGAGGTGCTGAACTTATTGTGTATGAGGAGGTCGACGTATAGAGAAGTAGAGGTATTGATGAATATGAAGAAAGGGTTGTGTGGACCTAGAAAGGGTGGATGACAAAACTGGCGAGCACGAAGGTTTATGGACAACTAACAAGAGTAGGAATGGAATGGCCAAGTGGAAACTTGACACATTAGAATTGACGACCAATGATTCATCATTTGTCATCTAACACGAGTCACATATGATGGCCAACAATGCAATAAATTTCAAATTAGGACATAATTGTTGTTTAGGTGAAGTGCCTAAATTCTATTAGTGACTTTTGAAACCATAACACACATTACACATACATGCTAGGGAAAATTTTAGGAGTAACCCATAAAAACCTTCATGCCCCCACTTAGCACACATATACAACCCCTCATTTGTGTTGATCATGATTTACATTTTCATCAATCCCTTTGGCATTATTTCCCACAAATATTTTATGGATGTGGATTTAGAGGAAACATATTTACTAATTTTCATATTTAAGGCCAAAGTTCATTGTAGATGTACTCCATGAAGATGAATGAATTTGGTTGTTTTTCAATTGCAACAACTCAACTGTTAAATCTCTAACGTTTGTAATAACGGAGAATTCATTGTTCATATCAAGAAAATTTAGAGTGAGTTTACTAAAACTAATCCAAGTAACTTTTGACCTTTTAACATTACTCCATCTTATTGCCTCCAATAGGATTTGATTATGATTCTTCTATGGTATAAAACTGTCCAAAAATATATTTAGGTAGATATGGGAGTGTTTGTAGATGGTCATTCATAACAACTATTAGTAGGTTTCTATGTTCTTTGTTTCTTTCCATTAGCAAGTAGAAAGTTACCCTAAGTTTTCTACTTCATCTAACACATGTATGTGCCCATGTATAGGGTTTTGTTCTCTTCTTGCAATCGAGAAGGGTTTAAAATATGTCTTTTTTTCCAAGCATCCCAAGCAATGTGTGGGAGGGACAACTAGTGCGTGCCATCGAGCAAAAGGGTGTATGGAAACAAGAGTTTCATTTATACTCTCTCTTCTTTTTCTTTTTTTTCACAGTTATTTTACACTATTTTTTGTCTTTATTGTTTACAGGCAAGTGTCTTCCCTTTCTCACACACTTGAGCTTTATGGTAGTTGTACACACACACACACACATTGTATGTAATACCCCACAACCTTGTCATTCTCTGCCTCCTCAACCTAAATCTAAAATTATTGCATCACTTCATGAGGGGCCCATGTGTTCACAATATATGGAGCAACTTGAACATATAGACCTTGTTGACCACTCTAACACCTATATTGTATGTAATACCCCACAACCTTGTCATGCTCTGCCTCCTCAACCTAAATCTAAAAGTATTGCATCACTTCATGAGGGGCCCATGTGTTCACAATATATGGAGCAACTTGAACTTATAGACCTTGTTGACCACTCTAACTCCTATATATATATTGTATGCAATACCACAACCTTGTCATGCTTTGCCTCCTCAACCTAAATATAAAAACATTGCATCACTTCATGAGGGGCCCATGTGTTCACAATATATGGAGAAACTTGAACTTATAGACCTTGTTGACCACTCTAACACCTATTTAAGTGAACGAGACTTTTTTAGCCAAAAGCATTTGAAAATCCAAAGAGGCCATCAAACACAAGCTAGTTTTGAAAAGTGACTCCCTTAGGGATAGTGTCTCATTTAGTGACCATTCTCTATGGTAGTCTCTAGTGGTCCTTTAGGAGGGAAAATCATTAGGTGAAGATCCTTGGTTTTCATTCAAGAGATATTTCTGGTTCCCGACGACCTTTATGATAAGCAAGCTAAATATTGGAAGACTTGAGGGGTCATAAACACATAATTCATTCTTAGCACATCAAATAGGATTATTATAGAAAACATTCAATCTCAGATCCTAGATAACCTCTTTCTAGGGCTTGGCCTATTAGGGTCACATTTCTTGGTGGAAAGACTAGAGATAGAGTTGAAAGAAAAGTTTCATGAAATATATGTTGGATGAAAGTTATAAATGGCTTTCAAATAGCCATACCTTGAATCCAAACTCAACAAAGTTTGGAGAAGCAAATCCAAAATGAAGACTTTGTTGTATCTTATAAATTCCATTTAGAGCCCAAAAATTCTTATTTTTCTTGGTTATTAATTCATGGAGGCCTCCCCATTGGGAAACCTCTGAAAGTGACTTGCAAATTCTTCAAAGAAAATGCTTGTTATGTGGAAATAATAAATCCTTGAACAACCTTTTTTTTGTACTATAAATATGCTTAATTTCGTAGGGAATGGGAATTCACCAACAACACAACACATATTTTACCTCAAAAGAAAGGCCTATAATTTGTGCACATTTTCTTCCATAGAGCCAAGTGCCGACATGGAAGGTGGAGATGGAAGTGGCCCTCTTGGACAAGCTATGGACTACTAGACTAGTGTGTCATGTGCTGTGAGTTGAGTGTTTCCCTAAGGGAAATCTCTAGGGTTTCAGGAGGTTATCAAAACTAACAAAGAGTTGATCAAGCTGTAAGAGAACAACGCGAGAGGTGAAGGAGCTAGCCCTAGAAACAACCTTGGATGTCCCTCTAATTGACAAATTTCCTATCGTTCCTCTGGCCATATTAGGGCCAAAGTGTCCCGAGGAACCCAAGTAGGGAAACAATGAATGGGAACCCATAATGGTCAATCCTAAGCCTACAACATAAGGTTGGGGGGCCCACTTAAGGAAAAGCACCCCCTCATTATGCAAGTTTGATTCTTATAACATCATGATGATGTAGGAGCATCCTACCTCCACAAAATCACCATTTTGAAGAGACCTAGGGGGTCTTCATTTACTAAGGAAGTGGGTTTCCTAATTTATTTATTTATTGAAATTCCTATGTTTTAAGGAATTCTAGAATGTTTGAGTTGGATTGCATTAGTTAAAGTGTATTGTAATCAGATATGCTTCTAAGAAGAGATCTCAAAGGATTTGAGTGAGTTGAGAGATATTAGGATACATAGAGAGCTCATGAGGATTTTATGGATCTAGAGATCCTAGAGATACTAGAGATAGGGGGATTGTTGCGATGACTGCAGATATGAAATATGTTTAGTTTGAAAATCCTTTAGTACAAGATTGTAAGCCTAAGAAGACACTAGGGTTTTTTTGGGCCAAACATAGGGGAATCAGGCCAAAGAGAGTGAGAGGGGCCATTTTAATGTAATTGAGGCCAGATAAGGCAAAAAATCCTGTTGTAAATCTATGTAAATTATGTGTGCAATTGATTATTATAGAAAGAGGAACACTCTGGTTCGAGTATTACCATGATTGATGGTGTGAACCCTGCTCATGAGTGAGAAATCCTTGTAATCTCGTATTAACAAGGATTTGTTGAGTTTAAAGATAGGTTACAAGTCAAGAAAACCTGAACCAAGAAGAGGATCTTCCAGACTGAATGTTTGCGGTCTCATGGGAGAACAAGTATAGTTGTGTAAAACCCTCTGTTCATATAAAACTCTATATATCTGGTTAATCATGCAATCACAGTATTAGATCAGACTTGCAGGTACAAAGAGTGTGGAGGAAGAATATCAGTCATAAGAATTCTCTGGAGAAGATTAATTCCAGGACGGCCATAACCATACTGATTGTTCAACGATCATCGATCATGTACAAGATCGATGATCTAATTTCATTGCAAGTGTGTGTAATCAGGAAGAGGCTGCATGGGTTGTTGGATCGAAGAAAGAAGKCATCATAATCGTCAGACTAGAATTTAGGAGGAAATAAATTGTGATCGGTCGGATCACAACAGCATGCTACAGGAGCCGTCGATCTAATCTGGAGAAGTTGTGAATGAGATTTATTRCGAGCCGTCCGATCGTGGGTTGAGTGGAGATCGAAGGGTGAATATCTTCTCACATTTGGAAGTGCGTGAGGGTTAATTCCGGAGTCAAAACACGAAACTAAAATTGGTGGGTTTCCACGGAGTCACGTGTCGAGCTCCGGTCTGTTCGAATTTCACTTAGTGGTTTTAGAAACCACGTTTAGACATTAGCGAAATGTAGCCCATAAGGGGCTAGCCCGTGGTCACAGCCGGAGGTCACGAGTAGAGAATGTAAGTGCTCTATTCATTTCATTTATATATTAGCGCTAAACGATATTAAGACCCTGGTTTCGAGCTCTTCAACATATGGATGATGGAAGCGCATATGAGTTAAGGACAAGGGACGTAAAATAAGCCCTTTCCACTGGGTTTTAAGGACATAAAAGACTGTTATAATCTGAAAGATTTCATAGAATGAGGCGGTTGGTCGATTTGAGTCCAATAGAAATTGTATAGAAGCTATTGTGTTTTTATTTAACCTAGTGTACATTTGTAGAGCATGTGAAGTTAAGGTTCTGAGGAGAGTATGAATTGAATTTGTGTCCTGTGGTGATATTGTGTCCATTGTGGACATATAAATCGATAGTTCTGTGGACAACAGAGTTAAAATTGACAGAGGTATATGGTTGATGAAATTATTAGAGCTGGAAGGAGCTCTAGCGAACCTAGCAGAATATAATCTTATAGATCTTGATCAGAACTGCATGCAATGGAGATACTTGTTATAGAAAGACAAGGAGGACTTAGGGAAGATATCACATAAGGACAAAATATGGAGAATATTGGATGCCTTGGATTTTGAGCAAGCATAGATCCTTGGACACCTCTATGCAGGTTTGTAGAGCAGCGAAAAAAGAATATTAGAGATGCCTAAGATTGTGTTAAATTGGAGATACTAGGTAGGGTGTCTCTATCAAGTGGTATCAAAGCACATAATGATTGTGCTCCTTTGGAAAAAGAGATTGAAGAAATTATCTGAGCGTTGGAACGTTCTTTGGAAAGATACGAGCCTGAAGAAAATTGAAATCAACAAGAGAAGAATCCTGGAAATCTATGATTTTATGGATATGTGAAACATCTCTGAAGTGAACACGAGACTTGATGGAAGGGAGTTCAATTCCTTAGAGGAAGGGAAAACACTACCTTTGATGTGAGATCGTAGTTTTTTAAATACTAGAGTTGAAAAGGGGCATAAATATAGTTAAGCACTGGGAGTCGAATGACATGCACAAAGTTTATTTTCTCATTCAGAGGAAAATCAGTAAAGGGATTTCTTTGTTATTGAAGAACATGGATAAATCTGCAATAAGATATGGTAGACAAAGAATGATAGTTCTATCGGCGAGTTTGAGCAGAGTTACATAAAAGGAAGGTCAGAGTGCACAACAAAAGCTTGCTGATGCAGAGAGAATGTAGTTCAGATTTGAAATATGATTAAAAGTTCTAGCCAGAGGGAGATTGAGGAATGAGATCTCGGAGAATATCTCTCGGTTATGATTTATGAATTGATTTTTGATCTGAAATTGATCTTTTAAAGACTTGGTTGAGTTTTAAGCATGTGTTAAATTACCATTCAAAAACTTAAATGAGGAAGGAGATCTTAATGACAGAATGTTGCAGCCATCATAAAGAATATAGAACAGAAAGTAAACATTAAGAACAACAAACCATAATGCCAATATTGTTAACGGAGTTAGACAAGGTTGCCTACGTCTCCGAGCCTTTGTCTCAGTGGGGGAGGCTTTCTTATTAATATTAAATGCTGCAAAATTACATCAAAAGTATCTCAAATGGATTACAAACTAGTTTGGCTGTGTTCTGCTTGACCTCAAGAATCCAACACAACTGACGGCACTGAAAAAGGTTGAGCTTAGCTCCTGGAAATAGCCTCCAAATTTCGCTTCCTCAATGGATTCCATGTATAAAAATGGCTTAAACTTCATGAATTCTTCAACATTCTTCTAATATGAACCTCCTTGGACTGTCAAAAACCTTTGATTTATATACATTTTGAGTTGGGGATCCTATCCCAACTTCCTCCCAAGATTTGGCCTAAAAAAGGGCTCCATATCCCCCCCTAAATGGTCAAAATCCATTAAAACCAGGCTGAAAAAATCATAAAAAAATAAAAAACTATGGGTTAAAACCCACTTTGGAAAATTATTGGCGCGCTAGCCCCTTTTCCCCAGGCTCCATGTGTTCGAGCGCTGGGCTAAATAGTTAGGCCGTCCCAACTTGTTGGCACTTGGTCGTGTGAACTATTGCCATATGGCCATGGGTTGGCACTTTATCCTCCATGAGCTCTCGGTCTAGTGCCCTGGTCGCGGGCTAGCCCCCCACCGACCGGGGCTTATCCTACAAACTACGCCCACTTCACTTTAAAAGAAAAATGTGTCAAATGGTTGACACGAACCACGAATAACCCAGATGGTTAGCTCTCTTGGTGTAGTTCGTTGCCCCGCTTGGAGGTCGGGGGTTCGAATCCTCCGAAGGCGGAAACCAATTTTTACCTAGCCAATACTGGCCAAATCTGGGGTGCCACATGGCACCCTGTGATTGGGCCACGTATCACCTTTGGATTGGATCGTACAATCCAGTCACTACACAGTCACCCTACCTAGTCAACTGCACAATCAACCCATACACCACGTGTCGTCCTATCATCCTGCCACGTCACTATCGTACCTGCCACGTGTCATGATACCACTGTCGCCATGCCACGTCTGTACAACCATGTGTCGTGCCTAGAGCGTACCACATGTCGCCATGTCAACATCTGTACATCCACGTGTCACTTCTGTACAGTGCCACATGTCAAATTTTTACAGGTTCAACTCAACCCTAAAAATGTCAAAAATGACTGCCACGTGGCACACCCTGGTGTTGCCACATGTCCCTGCTGACGTCACCTACCATGTCATGCTGACGTATTGCTGATGTCAACATTACGACATGTTGACTCTTGACTTTTTTTCTTGTTTGGGAAAACGATCAAAATGCGATAACTTTTGCATACGCTGTCCATTTTTGAAAAAAAATATGGGCCAGAATCAACGCAACGAGACTGACGCAATGGAACTGGTTTCGTTCAATTCTGATAACTTTGATTTTTAGGCCTTCTTGGATCCATTTGGATCACGCCTTCTCACTAAGACCTTTTGGTCCTCCAAAAGGTTATTAACCAGTCATCAGGTGTGGGATAGGCCACCCCACTTGTCTTTTGTCTTTAAACTCTGTCCTGTGCACCTGCTCCATCATAATTAATTGCATAATAACCATGACAACTGAAAGCATATTGTTAGCCACTTGAAATCATTCACATCTTATTGAATCCACTACCATCCATGTAGAAAACATTAGCAGCGATAACATCAGAAATATGACTGAAACTGAACCAACATGTTTGATGTGCTTGCACGACATTAACTTATCTTGAAGCAATGTATGATTGAACTTCGATTATACAACCATCTCATGTTGATGCTTAAGATCACCTACTTGACTTGGCACAATTATAGGTGTATTGCTTGCATAAGATGCCTTCTTTAATTGTTCCATTGTTAGAAGATATTGATTTTCTTTTATGTGATGAGCATGTACAACATATTCATTGTCTTCTTTAGTTAAGTGATATTGATTCTGTTCCCTGTAGAAGATTGTTTTGCGATCATATAAATAAGGGCTTCCCGAGACCATTCCATATGTTTCTAGAGGCACCACATCACATGTTACTTCATCCACATACTTAGATATAATTGCAAACTTTATGATACATTTCTTTGTTATGGGCAATTTGTGATTTTTTCTTATCCAATTTAGTGAATAAGGTTTGTGATGCATTTTAGTGTAATCCCAATTTCTTAACGACTTCCTCTGAAATTAAGTTAGATTGAGATCCACTATCTATCAATGTATCGATCTTAGTATGTTTCATTATGACCCTTATATGAAACAATTTACTTCTAGAATCATAACCATCATCAATTTTATCTGACAAACCAACTACTGTAATCTTAGACCCATCACCTGAATCATAGCCCAAGTCTGTTGGCCGTGTTGTTGTTGCAACTGTTTTCCTCCCTTTCCTCTCTTTGAACCACTTCGGTCTCTTCTCTGGGTGCATTTTCCAGGAATGGTCATCATCATGCCCTTCTTTCTTGCAATGCTTATAAGATAGCTTCTCTTCCTTCACTGTCATTGAATTTGCTTTCTTTCCATTCCCCTTTCTTTTGTCTTCTTTCCTTGAAGACGATTCCCCTGGTACACCAACTCATGTTTTCCTTGCTTCAATATACGTTGCTTGAACATAAACCTAATCAAGATTAGTAGGTCCAAACATAAATACAGTGTTACAAATATGTGCAGGTAAACCTCCTATATACTTCCTAAGAGTTTCTTGTGTATGTAATGGAATATTTAACATTAATTCTATCTTACGAAATTCATCCATGTATTCTTGCACCGTTTGTCCTTTTCTTAGTTTAAGACTTTGTCATTCAATTAAAGCCTTTTCCTTATAACCCAAAGGATAAAACTGCTTTCTAAGTGCAAAAAAAAAATATTGCCATGATGGAAATACATTACCAACTTGCTGAGTACCATGTTGCAACTTACTCTGCCACTAGATGAGTGATGTGCCTGCAAGACGAACCGATGCCAATTTGATTTGGGTTGCCTTATTGTTTATTTATTGCACACTGCAATAAACTTCCATCTGTCTGACCCCGTTATCAAGCCTCTCAACATTGACTTCCTCATCTTACATGAGCAAATCGAATTTTAGATCAAGCTTAAGTAATGGCATATCAGGGTTATGTTTATGAGAATTTTTTCTTGCAGTGGAATTTGAACTTGTACTTGAAGAAGAAGAAGAAAATGGAGATGAAGGAGGTGAAGGAAGAGGTTTAGGAGGGTCCTGTCCTTCTTCACTTTCATCTCGCTTTGAAGATTCTCCTTGAAAATTCCTCTTCCGCTCTGTTATTACCTTAACAATTTTTATATCGGGAGCTAAAAATTTCTGAGGTTCAGCGAAACGCTATACCACAGTAGAGGCGTGATAGTTTAGGGCGCTCGGCTATATCCCGCGGCATATGAACGAATATAGCGGAGGCGGGAATGGAGTAGCTCGACGAACCGTCGATTTTGAAGAATCTCAGATCCACGGTCGAGGCCCACATCGGACCAACAAATAGCACAAAACTTAACATCGCAAAGGCATATCGGGGAAAACCACTCTGGTTTTGATGGGGAACGTGTGGCGCTCTTACACACGCATTGAGGGAGAAAGCGGATTGCCCAAAACCACTTTTCCTATGGCCCCGATGTCACGTCCTTCAAAATGTCACATCAATAACTCGCGGGAAGAATGGCGGTTGGTTAGATCACCTCACATCACCGGTCCAGGTACTTTCCTAGATGATGTACCAAAAGGACGCCGTCGCATAACTAATTCGAGGCTCATCATTTGAAGTAGATTGATGAAGCGTGGCACACTAACGTACTGTGACAGTAATTCGTGATCAAAGTACAAAAAACCATGAAATCTCAGATATGAGATCATTTTATCCTATTTTGGGAAATTGCCATCTTATGCGTAAGAAAAACAAGCTCGACCTGTGTTCCTGAAATTCTGTAAATTCAAAGGGTGGCCAAATCAAGGTCTCTGCAAAGTCTGAAAGGTATGGATAATACCCATCAAATGGTGTCTAGCGCGATTGGGTTCTTATCTAATGTACCAAGCAGGTCAATAAGTAAGGATGAAAGATGGGTCTTGTAGATACTGGCGACTAAATTTCATATCGAACCTGAAACTAAGACAGAGTTAGAAGTCAAATTAAACCCCGTTATAAGGGATCTCGTCATAAATGAACATGCGGGCAACACCTGCCACCCAGCCGAAAAGAAGAAGAGGAGCAAAAGGCGGAGGACAAAGGCCAAAACTGAGATGATAGAAAGTGTTGGGGAAAATCTCGATTGGTGGAGTACCCTGGAGGAGGAAATCGCCAAGATGAGTTGAGTCCTCAGGTAAAATTTTGGTGTATTTCAGAAAGTTTTGGACAGATGTCAGCTTAAGAAAAGGGAGTCCTGATATGACATACCGTTTACTAATGGTCCCTTTAAATAATACAACCGTTCTTCCTTTTTGTCACTGGTATCTGTTTTTAGAATTATGAAGAAGTCAGAACGTTTTAAATTCCCCAAGAAATTCCTCTATATATGCTTGGCCTCACGAGTATAGAAAAAGGGGGGGAGAAAGGAGGAGCCTGCCCTCTGTGCAGGAAAACTTTGTAAATCTCTGGGACTGGAATGAATACATGGATGCAAAGGCAAATTTTGGACATTTTATGATAAGATTCTAATTGGTGGTGTTATGAGTCTCGTTTTCTCTCATAGTGTGTGTTTCCTGTTACTCTGTATTTCATTTTGCTTTCTTCTGTCTAAATTGATAAATTAAAAGTCCAGAATTTATTATTCAATGCTCTCGGCTTGGCGATTTAGACTATGTTTGTCTCTTCTAGACCATTTCAGAATTCATTACTGTAATGCTCTGATAATAGTTGTGTGTTTCTTTTCTTTTGATACCATCTAAAATTTCAAGCATAAACTCAGAAGTCACTTCCTCATTTAGCCTTTTCCTCTTAATTGTTTTCATGATCTAGCAATACATCCTACATTCTTGACCCCATAGCCCAAAGGTCATCTTCATCTCTTCAACAACTTTATTAAAAACCTCAAAACAGACCAAATCTAGCCACCGATTTCCATAGATATATCAAGTGACACGAGAGAGCCCTCTCTAAGTTGAGTAGACTAGTGCCTCAACTCTAAAGTTGGTTGAAACAGTTACCTCTGTCGTTTGTCTATTCAGCCGGACAGATTTACAGAGTGCTAACATGCTCCAAGTAATCATCATACAACACTTTTACCATCTTCAACATGGAAAATAAAGTTCTTTGAAACTCTCTTTCGTTTTGAGAAAGTCCTTCTTCCGATGCCATTTTCTCACTTTGAGATGTCCTATTTCTTGATCCAATCTCTGGATTTCCTTCTACAAGCTCACCTTCACCATGACTTATATTTTCCTTGGTAATCATGCAAACTCAAACAACCAAGTGTCAACCTGCTCTGATACCACTTGATCCGAAATTGATCTTTTAAAGACTTGGTTGAGTTTTAAGTATGTGTTAAATTACCATTCAAAAACTTAAATGAGGAAGGAGATCTTAATGAAAGAATGTTGTAGCCATCATAAAGAATACAGAACAAAAATTAAACATTAAGAACAACAAACCATAATGCCAAGATTGTTAACGGAGTTTGACAAGGTTGCCTACGTCTCTGGGCCTTTGTCTCAGTGGGGGAGGCTTTTTTATTAATCTTCAATGCTGCAAAATTACATTAGAAGTATCTCAAATGGATTAAAAACTGGTCTGGATGTTTTCTTCTCGACCTCAAGAATCCAACACAACTGACGTCACTGAAAAACGTTGAGTGTACCTCCTGGAAATGGCCTCCAAAGTTCGCTTCCTCAATGGCTTCCCTGCATAAAAATGGCTTAAGCTTCATGATTTCTTCAACATTTCGCTAATATGAACCTCCTTGGACTCTAAAAAACCTCTGATTTATATAGATCTTGATTTGGGAATCCTATCCCAACTTCCTCCCAAGATCTGGCCTAAAAAAGGGCTACAAATCCCCCAGAAATGGTCAAAATCCAATAAAACCAGGCTGAAAAATCATAAAATATAAAAAACTATGGGTTAAAACCCACTTTGGCAAATTATTGGCGCGCTAGCTCCTTTTCCCCGGGCTCCTGGTCACTTCGGGGCACCATTTTTTCGAGCGCTAGGCTAAACAGTTAGGACGCCCCAACTTGCTAGCACTTGGTCATGTGAACTATTGCCATATGGCCAAGGGATGGTGCCTTATCCTCCGTGAGCTCCTAGTCTAGCACCCTGGTCGCAGGATAGCCCCTCGACGACCGAGGCTTATCCCATAAATTGTGCCCACTTCACTTTAAAATAAAAATGTGCCGAATGATTGACACGAACCACGAATAACCCAGATTGTTAGCGCTCTTGGTGTAGTTTGTTGCCCTGCCTGGAGGTCGGGGGTTCGAATCCTCCGGAGGCGGAAACAAATTTTTACCTAGCCAATATTGGCCAAATCCGGGGTTCCACATGGCACTCTGTGATTAGGCCACATGTCACCTCTGGATTGGCTTGTACAATCCAGTCAATGCACAGTCACCCTGCCCATTCATTTGCCTAGTCAGCTGCATAGTCAACCCATACGCCACGTGTTGGCCTATCATTCTGCCATGTCATTATCCTACCTACCACGTGTCATGCTGCCACTGGTGCCACAACACGTCCATACAACCACGTGTCATGCCCAGAGGCTTCCACCTGTCTCCACGTCAGCGTCCGTACAACCATGTGTCGTGCCCAGAGCCTACCACTTTTCGCCACGTTAGCATCCGTACATCCACGTGTCACTTTTGTACAATGCCATGTGTCAAATTTTTATAGGTACAACTCAACCCTGAAAATGCCAACAATGATTTCCACGTGGCACGCTCTGGTGCTACCATGTGTCCCTATTGACATCATCATGATGTCATGCTGACATCACCTGCCACATCATGTTGACGTACTGCTGATGTGAGCAATACGACCTGTTGACCGTTGAATTTTTGCCTATTTGGGAAAACGATCAGAACACGATAAATTTTACACATAGTGTCCATTTTCGAAAAATATATGGTTGGAATCAGTGCGATGAGCGCGATACAATGGTGTTAGTTTCGTCCGATTATGAGAACTTTGGTTTTTAGGCCTTCCTGGATCCATTTGGATCAATTTTGGTCTAATATATATTATGATTGCAGGATGAAGATGATTGCAACAAGACACAACAAGGAAGTTGTATAAGAGTGAAGCTTGTGGCAGAGACAACAAGGTAGATTATTGAGAAGGGAGAACAATATAAGTTCTCAGAGAAAGTGAAGGTGAGCAATTTGAATTGCATAAGCCTGTCATCGTTCTACTGTAGAGAACCAAGAGAGTGTACCAAGAGGATGACATGGCACTGGTGACAGGTGGAAGACTTGTTACAGAGAGATGAGAGAGGCTTGTTACAACTCATAGGTGGGCAAGGAGAGTCCACAGAAGGATGAGAAGATGACTATTGATGGTCATGAGAGAAGCTTAGGGATGTAATATGGAGTACCTAGGGATGTATCCAATGGGAATGTGGTTATGTATTATTAGTGGAGACCATTCAATGTAAGGTGGACTAGGTCCACTATATTATTAAATAAGGCCCAATGTGGTAGTTAGATATAATAAATAGGCTTTCTAGAAGATTCATTATCTAGAATGTTCCTAGAAGATAGATAATGTTATATAAAGAAGTGTAAAAATTGTATTGGAGCATAGTGAAGTATATTGTGATGGTAACAAACAAAGATTGTTTGAGGAGTGTTATTCTTCCCTAAGGATTAATATATAGTGTTATCCGACCTCAAGGGTTTTGACTATTTCTTGTGTTCAATATTTTGGTGAATTGTTTGGTTTGTTATTATTGATATTAATGGTTATTTTTTAATTATATTTGTATATCTATTCAGGTACTTAACAATTGGTATCAAAACACTTTCCTTGGCAGAAGAAGGGAAGAT
The DNA here is from genome assembly GCA_009831015.1 of Picea engelmannii. Taxonomy (NCBI): domain Eukaryota; kingdom Viridiplantae; phylum Streptophyta; class Pinopsida; order Pinales; family Pinaceae; genus Picea; species Picea engelmannii. Next base: position 195,644 of record ML784223.1, on the reverse strand, counting down.
TTTTTTTGCTTTTTTTGCAGATTTTTTCTAAGGAAAAAAGAGGGCGGCACACTTCAGGTTCAGATATGAAACTTTATGAGAATAATTTGGAAAAAAATGGATATTTGAATTCCTCTAATAAAAATACTCAATTAAAAAAAAAAAATCAACCGAAACGGAGTCCGGAAAGTAAAGTTATCAACATTTTAAATTCGACAATTTTTCAGGGTTTTTCCGTAAAAAGTCGTGATTTGCACAGTAAGTTGTTTTATAAACCCTAGTTCTATTTTTGGGTTTTCAAAGAAAAATGAATTTTAATGGAAAAGAGGATAGACCTAGTATTGAAGAACTCAATGAAACTGAAAAAAAGTCATTCTGGAAAAATAATTGGAAACTTATGTTACCCCTTAGTTTCAAATATGATGCTAAGATATGGTCGCAATCATTGGACCGTGCCAAGATAATGACACTTTTTGATGAAGCATTTGAAAAAGTACTTTTAGATAGGTGGTCTCATGTTGGAAAAATTTATACAGAGCCACCAAGGGTTTATTTTCATTTGGCAACTCCATACCACAGGTCCATGTATGCATTCAACAAGAGAAGGTTATTGTTTCTATTAACCCTAGTAGCCAACACAATTTTATCAATATTCAATTGGTTAATATATTGCAAGTTCCTACAAAGAATATTCACAACACACAGGTTGAGGGTGAAAATGTTCAAATTTTTAAATATTTGAAGATTACCATGGATAAATATGTGTTGCATTCAGATTTTTATGTTATGGATATGGATAAAGTGTGTTTACCACCTATTCAACTAGGGGGTCAACTCCATGTAACATGAATATATGCACCTGATGGTGCTACCAAGTTGAAGACTTGTTGGTTCTACAAGACAGTTTTGACCTTCAACATTTTGTTGTAACTAGAATTTCCGCTCCCCTACGTGGGATAATAATGTAATAATTATACATGGATCATAGTTTAAGCCAGTTGCATTAGGACTTCTTCATTAGGAGAGTTCCTTTCACTGGGTGTTTTTTTATCCTCAGGTTATTAATTGGACTTTTCAGTCTTATTAATTTCCCTTGAGTTTTTCACTTCCCACAATAATTTCTTCAAAGTAGTGAAAGGCGTTCTAATGGACGAGACTTATGTAACTAAGGTCTAGGAATGTTGTAAATGACAATGTTAGACATGTCCTAGAGTCTCGCAGAATTCTATTAAGTTTTGATAGGAGTATTTTTATAATTAAAATTCCCGCAAATTGGGGATTTTTAATTATTTTCGATGTAAAATGTTAAAAAGTGGTCCTTGGGAATTTTGTATAGGGGTATGAGTACTCAAATCAAATGGTTCATACACTCCTACACCCTTGGACCAAGTCTTAGCTCATTTGGACAAGTTTTGCTCGGTCTTTTTCCATGAGGAGTCAAAGTCAGTAAAAAATCAGCATGTAATTGGCTTAATTAAAATTGCCGAATTTTGTAAAAGTCATGAAAGTCATGAGAGAGTGTGGGAAAAGTGTCCCAATAGCCTTTCCTAAGTTGGGAAAGCATTTTCCAACTTAGAAAAACCCCCTTAGCCTAACCCACAACCCACATTCATCATTCTCCTAGAATAAAAATGAAATAAACCATGGGAACCCCTAATACTTTAGGAAAGTTCCCCACTTGATCCCACTTGACTTTTAGATAACAGGGAAAGGGGTTTCCCCCTTCCCAACTCACCCCTCATCCTCCCACTTGCCCTCTTGCCCTAAAAGTGCGCCCCACTTGACGAGACCCTCCTCCTTTGGATGGGTGACACTTGGAGCCCATCCAAGTGGGCTCCCTCTTCCTCCTTTCCTATAAATTGAGGCCTCCTCCACTCATTTTATCATCTATTCTCATAACAAATCTATTATGCCAAAATTTTCATCTTCTCCCTCTCTCTCATGTGCTCTCATGTGCTCTATCATGTGTAAGTTTTGCCACAAGTATTTGTGGTGAGATTTTGGTAGATAATAAAAAAAGCTTTGGAGAAATTTTGGTGCATTGGGAGTCTTCTTGGTGTGACATTGTGTGTTATTGAGGTGATATCTTTCCATTTAGTTTCATGTGTTGCTTTCACTAGTTTGTATGTGGAGATTTAAGCAAAGTATTTTGCTTGAATATTATTGATAGTAGTATTGCTATTGGTTTTGTGGTAGTTCCTTAGTTAGTTTGGAAAGTATTTTGCAAGCTTCTTTGGACACTCTCACCTTCATTTCTTCTTGTGTAGCAAAGGGAAAGCTTACTTGGAAGTCACTAAGGGTTGAAGGATTGGCTCTAGAGTGGAGAGCCAACTCTCTTTAACTTTCCAAAGTTTTAATAATTATCTAACTATCTTTTCCTTTTTCTCTTCATCTTTCTAATATATTGTTATGACATTGAATAGATGCTAGAAGTTTCATAAAAATATCAAATTTTCTATTTAAATTTATTGCTTATTTGGGCTAATCTATCTAACAAATTGTACGGTTTTGTAGCATTTTTAGAGGGTATCCTTTAACATATTTCTTGCAGATTTTTAGCATTAAAGGAGAGTTGCTACAAGTTATTTAGCCCCAAAGGCCTCCTAAGGGCATTTTTTAAGTTGGGACATCAAGTCCACCCTCCTTCTACCCTTCTAAAATGATTGTAAGCCACCCTTGAGAGTCTCTTGGGTGTGCCTTCTTGCAAAGTTACTTTAAAATCTGATATTGTAATAGTTAGGATTTCTCATTTTTGCTTTTCATTTTTACACCCATACTTGGCCAAAACGGTAGGGATTCTGCTTCCACTTGTGTCATTGTTGTGGAGTTTGCATTTTCATTTTCAAAAGTCTTCTATTTTTTACATAATACCCAACTTGACCAATATGGTAGGCATTGTGCCTCCACTAGTGCCATTGTTGGAGTAGTTTTTCTTTCAAGTCTTTTCATTCCTTCAAGCAATTAAATTTTTATTCTTTATTTATACCCACATTGGTCAAACGGTAGGCATTGTGCCTCCACATGACCGGAATTGCGAGACAACCATAATTTCATTTGTTTTGTGAAGCAATAAATTAATTTCATTATTGTTTAAAGACAAACTAATAAAACATTTCACATAATTTGTTTTGCCCCATCTTGCAAATTGGCATAAGCCATCCTTGCAATAACATAAGGCTTGTTTTAATTTAAAATCATTGCTCAAGTAATTTTTGTGTTCCCAACGTTTGCCCCGTATTCTCTCCCCTTGCCACTTAATTGGATCCTGGGTGACAAGAAAGGGCAAATGTTGGAGGTAGTAATTAGGCATCCACAACCAATTATTGTTTTTGCACCATAAAATCAAAGACTTGGAAAGAAGCTCGGGGTGCTAGGTCGGGGACGATCTCACAACGCTCGGCGTCCTCCGGGTGGAGTACCTTGAAACTTTGGGTTTGACCTGTGGAGCTAGGGTAGGCCTTGTTGCCATACTTCTTGAGCACCCAACACTCCCTTTTGGTCAAAACAATAATGGTTTTGGGGTAGTCACATAGTCTAGGACTCAATCTATCAAACCTAATCCCCTAATCAAAGTGACATTTAAAATCTATTAAAATTAAGCTACACACTACATTCATAACACTTGCAATACATGTTTCAAGGCAATCTCGCAACATAACATCTCAATTTCATTTTGCAAGCAATCTTATGGTGGTGTGATTTATTTTCCAAACAAGTCCTTTTCAAGCAAATATTTCATTTCAAGTTTTACAATCACATTTAAGGCAATCCACTTTTCATACATTTGGGTATTTCAAGTGATTCACATTTCAAACATATCTACATTTTGGTGTCTCATGTGATTGGTGTATAATCTAATTTCCTTTGTATATTTGTAATATCATCTAATGTGCTTATTTTTTCTCCTAAATTTTTATGTATGATATATTTCATCATTTCATTTTGTGAGGTGAATGTTTCATTTATCTAACTATCTCTTTCATGTATATTGTGTAATTAACTAATTCTTCTTGTTCATTGTAAGCTATCTTTCAATATTCAATTTATATCTCAATTGTAACGTAATATCTTGTTGTATCCTATAGCATTGATTATATTTTGTTTAATTGTATTTAATTCTTGTATAATCTATTGACCCCTTGCCCAACCTTAAGCACTAGTCATAGTTGACTTAGGGAAAGGTTTGTCTCTCATTGAAAGATTTGCATTTGCATTGTTGCTTGCCATATAGGCTAGTTTCCCCTTACCTTTAACAAACTAAAATTAACTCCTATAATTCATCTAATAATTCACATAGTAACTTGGGTCTACCCCCCTTGGCTTCCCTGGGAGTAAGCCTAGACGGAAGAGGTTCAAGTCAAAGTTATAGCGTGGGCTTTGAACCTAGGCATTGTGCCTCCAAGGACACACTAAGTGAGAAAGACTTAGCTCACGTTTGCAAGTGTGTATTAGGATGAAAACAAAGTGGATATTGATTTGGGATATCCTCGGATAGAATTAGTGGGTACCATTAATATTAATGTGCAAAATAAGTTTTTGAAGTTTTGGTACAAGAAAAAGAAAATCATATTGCAGGATGTGTCTCTTAGTAAGAAATATGGACCCACGGAGGCTAGCAAATAAGTTATTTCCGAGTTTGAAGTTGAATCAGAGGTAGAGTCTACAAAAGGAGATGAAGAAAAACCACAGGAAGGACACAATCAGGAAGCTAAGGAGGTCCTTAACTCAAAGGCACAATGTGTTGCAGATTTGAAGAAAAAAGAACAAATTCTTACAGTTGTTGTATATCGCCATCCGCATCATATCGAGAAACACCATTCATTAAGGCAAGGGCATGAGCATCAACACACTTATGCACCAGCAAGGAACCAGAAAGGAAATCAATCCAAAGGTGCATGGAGGCCTACCGACACTACATGAAGACATCAGGCTAGAGAACCACTCCCATGGAAACACCAACATGATGTAGATTCATATCAGTGTGGCAAAGCAACAATTGGACATCATGTTCGTCTTCCATTAGGATGGATGGATGGTCGTACTTTGTACCAATTGGATACATTGTTTAACCGATCATATTGTATGGTTTCTTCCCATGTTTCAAGGATGAAACATGTGAAGGGGGATGGAATGTAGTATACCTAGGGAGGTAATATGGGGTACCTAGGGAGTTACCCAATGGGAATGTGGTTATGTATTATTAGTGGAGACCATTCAATGTAAGGTGGAATAGGTCCACTATATTATTAAATAAGGCCCACTATGGTAGTTAGATATACTAAATAAGATTTCTAGAAGATTCATTCTCTAGAATGTTCCTAGAAGATAAAGAATGCTATATAAAGAAGTGTAAGCAATGTATTGGAGCATAGTGAAGTATATTGTGATGGTAAAAAGAAATGATTGCTTGAGGATTGATATCCTTCCCTAAAGATTAATATATGGTGTTACCCTACCTCATATAAGGCTAGAGAGCCTTATATTTTTAAGATTGAAAAATTGTCTGCGGTTGCAGGTGGTGGACAATCATAAAAAAATGTCATGAAGATGGAGGAAAATGAAGGAGAGAAGAAATCAAATTTTGTTCCAAGAAAAGATGAAGAGCATTTGAATAATATTCTCATGCATTTTGAAGAGGAAATGAAACTTCTGGAAGAGGAGGTAGAATTTTTTTTTATTTCTAGAAGAGATTCCTGAAATATAGAAGTTTATTTCTAGAAAAGGAACTTGCAGTTGAGGAGGTTTTGATTGAGTATGAGTATACACAAATTGAGGATGATGAAGTTAAAAGAGAAACCACAACAATGAAGAAATCATATGAAGATCTAATAAATGGTTTGAAGACTTCAGTGCTTCATAGGGAAAGAATGTTGGAAGTATCTAGAGAGCCTCATAAGTCTCATGTTTTTAAAGCTAATGAATGGTTTGTGTATGAAAGTGTCAAAGGATGTGAAGATAGACAGATTCATGATTCTATTATGTCAGTAAAAGAGACAACATGGTCTCATTTAATCATTGAAAAGGAAATATATGCAAGTTCAAGGAATGTAACTGCTGAAGATGAAGCAACGAGTTGGCTTGAGGATGTTTCAACTAAAGAAATGTTGGAATTGGCTATGTAAGACTACGAGGATGCAAGTGTGGGACTTGCCATAGTAGAAATGACAGTAGAGGATGATAGTATTGAATATAAGTGGAGCATAATTATGGAGAAAACCTTGTATAAAGTTATAAACTGTTTGTGGCAAATCTGTCATTTGAACCAAATCCAAGATCAAACTTTATTGGAACAATCATGTAGATTGAATTTGCAACTAAAGGATATGCAACATTGGATGTATATTTTTCTTGAGGATGATCAGAGGAATAAATACCTGGAAATGGAAGGGTCCATACAAATATTTTGTTAAAACTTGCAACAAAATCTTTATCCCAGGGATGTCTACCGACAAAGCACAAAGCTGGAAGGAATTGATGAAATATGGGAACTAATGGAGAAGGTAACCAGAGAGAGTTGCCACAAAGTTGGAGGAACAATCAACCATAACTTACTATGGGATGAAGGAGATTGCATCAACAAGGTTGTGAGTAAGCAACAAAACAAAACATGGGATCCTGGAAATTTGCAGACAATGCAACATAATAGTAAAGGAGGAGAATGTTGCAGCTGAACAAGTGGAAAACAACAACACAAGATATGAGATCCAGGAAGGACTCTAGCAAAAGAATACATGATCAGGAGATCATGACCATTTTTTTTTCCTTGGGAGTCTGATGTAGGATCATCCTAACTCCAAAAAATCACCATTTTGAAGAGACCTAGGGGGGTCTTCATTTTACTAAGGGAGTGGGTTCCCTAATTGTTTTATTTATTGAAATTCCTATGTTTTAAGGAATTATAGAATGTTTGAGTTGGATTGCATTTGTTAAAGTATATTGTAATAAGATTTTCTTCTAAAGAGATATCGAAAGGGATTTGAGTGAGTTGAGAGATCTTAGAATAGATAGAGATCTCATGAGGATTTTATGGATCTATAGATCCTAGAGATAGGGGGATTGTTGTGAGGATTGTAGATCTGAAACATAGTTAGTTTCATAATCCTTTAGTATAATATTGTAAGTCTAAGAAGACATTAGGGTTTTTTTTGGCCAAACATAGGGGAATCAGGCCAAAGAGAGTGAGAGGGGCCATTTTAATGTAATTGAGGCAAGAGAAGGTGAAAAATCCTGTTGTAAATCTATGTAAATTATGTGTGCAATTGATTAATATAGAAAGATGAACACTCTAGTTTGAGTGTTACCATGATTGATGGTGTGAACTCTGATCATGAGTGAAAAATCCTTGTGATCTCGTATTAACAAGGATTTGTTGAGTTTAAGATAGGTTATAGGTTAAGAAAACCTGAGCCAAGAAGAAGATATTCTCTATTCATATAAAACCATATGATTCACTTGATGAATACATATGGGTGGGCATGATGGATTTTGACGCTTTCATTTCATTTCCACCTCGTTTCAACAACCTCTCTACGCCTTTACAAGGAATATCTGCTTCGAATAGAATCATGCTAGAAATACATTGTCTAATGAATACACTACCTGTAGAAATAGATTGGGGTTGCACTTTATCTGCCCGCTGCTATCTTCACGAGGGGATTTGACCTTTTCAACTTCTTCTTACATGTTCATGGTGGGTGGGAAATAAACCTCGTTGTATAATGACATCCACCTAGTGAAGGGGACAACACAAAATGCCCAGATGGTGTCAGCCGGTTTTAACTACCAGTCATTGAGGATACCACGGGTCCTTTCTTATGCTAACAAAGACAGATGCAGTTAATCCTTATCTTACGCTTCTTACAAAAAAGAGTAGGTTTGATTGAGTGCTAATGAAGGAAGGAAATAAGGTAAGTGCACTTGTTCTCCTTACCTTACGCTTATGAAGAAGGTTAGGGTCCTTATTAAGGAGGGTAGACAAAATGGGTCCTTACTTTAACCTTCTGGCTCCTCACCTCGAATGAAAGTGACTTGGTCAATATTAACCAACCACTAATCAAATATATAGGGATCGAAATATCCCTACCTAAGCCTACCTCATCTCACCTGAACTTGTCTTACCTGACTCTATATATCTGGTTAACCATGCAACTGCAGGATTAGATCGGACTTGTAGGTACAAAGAGTGTGGAGGAAGAATATCAGTCGTGAGAATTCTCTAGAGAAGATAATTCCAGGAAGGCCAGAACCATATCGACTGTTTAACAATTATCGATCACTTATAGGATCGATGATATAATTTCGTTGCAAGTGTGTGTAATCAGGAAGAGGCTACAAGAGTTGTTGGATCGAAGAAAGAATGCATCATAATAGTCAAACTAGAATTGAGGAGGAAAGAAATTGTGATCATCATATCACAAGAGTACAATACATGAGTCATCGATCTAATCTGGAGAAGTTGTGAATGAGATTTATTACGAGCCGCCCGATTGTGGGTTGAGTGGAGATAGAGGGGTGGAGATCTTCTGTAATATTCCAGATAAAAAATAGTATGCATAAAAGAAATAATTAGCTAGAAATGGCAGATAAACAATGATATAACCAAAACAACACCACAATAATACCAAAATTATACCAGAGTAACACCAGAAAGAGAACTTTGATTAATGAGAGCAATGTTCACTTGCCTCTTCGAGGGGGAAACATCCAGCAGAGAAGAGCTCTATTACAATAATATCCAAGACAAAAATTCTCATACCCTCTATTCCTATTTATACTAAATCTATCTATCCAAAAGAACAATCTAGAGGAAGATCCTTCTAGAAATGAAAGATTCTATTAGGTCTTCTTACATTTGACTTATTCTTCCTTATTGCTAGGCCTTATTAATATTGACCTTTATTACATGGAAATATATTATTCTACCCACTTGAGGGGTTAGGTAGGTTATGTCCCTAACATTCCCCCCCCCCCTTAGAATCAACCTTGTCCTCAAGGCTTGAGATGACGAAATTGCTGCAGAATGTTAGCGAGATCCTAGGTGGCATCTGATGGAGTTGTATCTTTCCACTGAACTAACACTTCCTTGATGGTACGCTGACGAAGATGAAACTTTCGCTGGTCCAAAAATGCTTGTGGCTGCAACCAGATGGATCCTTCTTCGTCCAACTCAGGAAGGTTGGTTTGAGTTTGGCACTTAGTTCCAATCACCTTATTTAAGAAAGAGACATGAAAAACATGATGGATCTTAGAATGATTGGGTAAAGCTAACTGATAGGCCACCTACCCAATGTGCTTGAGAAATGTATAAGGACCATTAAATTTGGGTGCTAGTTTCTGACAATGTTTGGCCTTGAGTGAAGTTTACTTATAAGGTTGCAGCCGAAGAAATACCTGGTCTCCTTCAACAAATTTTCGTTTTGAGCGACCTTGATCGACTTGTTTCTTCATGCGATTTTGAGCCATTACCAAATTCTCTTTTAGGGTACAGAGAATAGCCTCGCGAACTGTAATTGTTTGGTCAACCTCCTGGACCTTCGATACACCTGGCATGTAGGAGAGAAATGAAGGTGGATTTTGGCCATATACTACTTGAAAAGGAGTCATTCGAGTAGTTGTATGGTAAGAAGTGTCATACCACCATTCAACTAATGGTAACCCTTGAGCCCATTGATTTTTCCTTTCAAAGGAAAAACACCTCAAATAAGTCTCCAAACACTTATTGACGACTTCAGTTTGACCATCAGTCTGGGGATGATAGGTGGTGATGATATGCAATTGGGTGCCCTAGAGTCTGAAGAGTTCTTGCCAAAAATTGCTGGTGAAAGTTGGATCTTGATCAAAAACTATAGAATGAGGCATACCATGAAGCTTGAAGATATGATCCATGAAAATTTGAGCCACCGTTGATGCGGTAAATGGGTGTTGAAGAGCACAAAAATGAGCATACTTGGAAAGACGATCCACAACCACCATGATGACAGACTTATTTCCTGATTTAGGTAATCCCACAATAAAATCCATAGAGATGTCCCTCCAAATAGCGGGTGGAATCGAAAGCGGTTGGAGTGTGCCAGGAGGTTTGATGGTTTTGCCTTTGTTGCATTGACAAACATCACATTCTGCTACAAAAGTGAGAATGACCTTTTACATACCATCCCAGAAAAAAGAATGTTTGACCCGGTTATAGGTTTTGGTAAACTCTGAATTCCCAGCTGTGGGAGTAGCATGAAGCTTAGAAAGCACCATGGATTTAAGTTGTGATTGTTTACTTAAATACAAACAACCTTTGTAGCATTGTTCATCGTTGTACCAAGAGTACCCTAGGGAAACCAAAGAGTTTTCTTTCAATTGCTGGATCATATGCGATATTTTAGGATCGTGTAGCCATTCTTGGCGCACATCTTGGAGCCAATCTGGTACAATGAAGGAGAGGGAAAAAAGGGACCCTTCATCTTCGTATTTTCGAGAAAGAGTGTCAACAACCACATTTTATTTGCCTTTCTTGTAAATGATCCCATAATCATAACCAAAGAACTTAGTTACCCATTTTTGTTGCTCTAGGGAGGAAGGTCGTTGCTCCAGAAAACACTTGAGGCTTTGATGATCTGTCTTAATTTGGAAGCGTTTCCTCATGAGATAAGGGCACCAGAGATCCACTGTATGCAGAATAACCAACATTTCCTTTTCATAGATTGATTGGACCAAATGGAATTCAAACAATTGTTTTCTAGTAAAGGCCAAAGGTCTGTCCTCTTGCATAAGGACAACTCCAATTCCTCTGCCCGAGACATCACATTCAAGGACAAAGGTTTTTGTGAAATCAGGAAGGGCCATGACCAAAGTAATACACATAACTTCCTTCAAAGATTGAAAAGCCTGATCTGCTGCGAGAGTCCAAGTGAAAGAATTATTTTTAAGGAGAGTAGTGAGAGGGGCCACAATCTTCCCATAATCCTGAACAAACTTGCGATAATAGCCAGTTAAACCCAAAAATCCACACAAGATTTTGATAGTCTTGGGGCGAGTCCAATCCTGCATTGCTTCAATCTTTTTAGGATCCACCCGGACACCAACCTTTCTGACAATACGACCCAAGTACTCTAGTTCTGAGGCTCCAAAGGCACATTGAGAGTGTTTGAGGAAAAGTTGGTGCTGCGAGAGTAGATGGAGAATTTGATCCACATGGGAAATATGATATTGCCAAGTTTTACTATATATGAGAATATCATCAAAGAAAACTAAGACAAAATGACAGAGAAAAGGACGGAATACATGATTCATGAGGCTTTGGAAGGTGGAAGAGGCATTACATAGGTCAAAAGGCATGACCAAAAACTCATAGTGACCCTTGTGAGCTCGAAAGGAAGTCTTGGGTATGACAACTTCTTGCATATGTATCTGGTGGTAGCCAAAACACAGATCAAGTTTAGTGAAGTACTGAGCACCACTCATCTCATCCAAGAGATCATCATTGACAGGAATGGGGAACTTGTCCTTGATGGTGAGCTTATTGATGGCACAAAATTCAGGACACATGCACCAAGTACCTTCTTTCTTAAGTACCATGACCACAGGGGAAGAATAAGGGCTGGTACTGGGGAAGATAACTCCCGCTTGGAGCAATTCTTGCACTATTTTCTCAATTTCATTCTCTTGGGAAAAGGGGTGACGATAAGGATGAACATTGGGAGGAATACTTCTAGGAACAAGGGGAATGGAATGATCATGAACACCACGAGAAGGAGGAATTCCTTGAGGAGTGGAAAAAACAACTTTATGTTTGGAAAGGATAGCTTGGAGTTCAGGATGCACTGAGGGTGTCTCAACGACTTGAATAGAATGGATTTGAGCAATGATACCAGAGTGGCCTTTCTTGAGGATATTTTCCATACGACGCGAACTAATGATCTCAGAAGAACCAACTATGAGACCTTGGAATTGATACATTTGTCCTTCCTATTGGAATTGCATGGTTAATTCCTTAAAATCCATAAGAATGGGACCCAAAGTGCGTAACCATTCAACACTGAGCACAAAGTCAAAACCTCCCATGTCAATGGAAAACATATGAGATTTTAGTTGGTAATTTCCAATTTGAAGACAAACATTTTCACAACGCCACATTGTTGATATTATGGTAGCTGCGTGAGGTATTTACCTCCACGTGTAAACCTGACAAGGATATAATACTCCGGGAAGCAAGAAGAAACCTTAATGAGTTGGATAATAACCCTAGAAGACTTGTCGGCTCAAGAAGATAATTTATATTAGGTTATTAGCCTCCAAGAGAAGAAGTCGGCCATAAATAATATTATATACTGAACAGACAGATACCCAGAATGAGAAGTCGGCCCTGACAGTTAGCCAGAATTAGTATAAATACAGGAGGCCAGTTCTCATTCTGGCAGGCAGTCTCAGAATTGCAGAGAAACACTTGTGTGCACTGCAGTTGCCCAGTTTCTACGCAAGTTTGGAGGACAACTGTCGTTGCAGCTGCTACAACTAGCAATTACACTTGGAATATCTCTTGGCTAGGGTTTGGAACATCTGATCAGCTCTTGTTGGTGCGCTATCCTTAGGGAAAGGTGCGCTACCCTTTGTTTGGCTATCTAGCTTAGGGTTTTCTTCCGAAGTGATTCTATGTCAAGGTTAAGGTGCTCGGAGGGTGTCTTCGACCTATGGTTGGGTGACAAGGGTATTGTCAATGGTAAAACGAGCAAACATATTTCATATTCTAACAGGTTATGGGCCCACACCTCCTTCATTCATTCTAAATGCTGGAAGGAAACATAGCCGCTAGGATATTGAGCTCGTTGAGGAACTGCCGCTAGGGTTACTAGCAGAAGCAGCTTCCAAGACACTGCCGCTAGGGTTACTAGTAGGAGCAGTTGCAGAAACCCTAATCCTCTTGTTGAGGCACCTTAAGTGAAGGGATTGAACTAATCTCCAGACAGATCAGTGCGCCCTATCCTAGCGCATCGCCCAGTACTCTCAGCAAGCCAAGACGTCAAGTTTGAGTTTGTGGTCAAATCTAGGGTTTGACCAACTAAAAGCAGCCATTACTTACTCTATGAATTCATAGAACAAGTTAGATGGAGCTTCTAACTTCAGAGCGTGGAAGACAAGGATTGATCTCATCCTTGCCAAGAATAAAGTGCTGGATATCGTGAAAGGAAAGATCGTGAAACCAAAGTTTGAAGAAGGAAAAGAGAAGGAACCGCAGAACGTTGCAGCTATGGATAAGTTCAAAGACAGTGACATCAATGCCATGAGTATAATAGTGGAATATATAAAATACCACTTGATACCCTACATCTCTCATCTTGACTCATCGAAGAAGATGTACGATGCCCTAACAAACCTCTTCTCAGTCAGAAACATTGGACAAGTAATGAGTCTGAAGAATGAGCTCCGTGACATGAAGATGAATGATGATGACAACATAACATCATACTTTGTGAGAATTTCTCAGTTAAGATATCAACTACAAGCTATTGAAGAGATCATCTTAGAAAAGGAGTTGGTAAACATAGTACTCAATGGTCTTCCCAAGACGTGGGATGCATTTGCCGCAAGCATGAACACAAGAAAGGAGTATCTGACATTTGAAGAACTTTGGACTTGCTATGCTCAAGAAGAATCAAGAATCAGTGCAAAAGAGAAACCCCAAAAGAAGTACGATGATCAAGCCTTCACAACAAGATTCAAGAACTTCAGGAACAAAAGGAAGTTTGGTTCAAGGAGGAAGCCAAATCAAGAGAAAGAAATTTCAGAAGTACAATGCTTCAACTGTC